>JANIJG010007960.1:6710-78112 GCA_024611175.1 Megaceryle torquata | reverse complement strand
TAATAAAAACAAAAAAAAAACTCCTTCCATTTTTATTACTTTTCTTTCCACCAATCTCCTAACAAAAAAAAAAAAAAAAAAAAAAAAAAAAAAAAAAAAAAAAAAAAAAGATTTTTGGGCTTAGCCAGCACTTCTCTTTGCAAACGATGCCCTCGTCTTGTACCCAGGGCACAGTGGGAGGCAAGAGCTGGTTAGCTCTTAGCTCTAGCATCGAGCTTTTTGCAGACAGCACAGGGCAGATGTGATAAGCCCGCTGCAATACTGGGCTCCTTCCCGGGTGGGCTGCTCTGCTGCTGGGCTGGGGAAAGGAGCCTGCAGAGACCGAGTGGGTGGCGATGGGAATACAGCAGTGAGGGGTGCATGGCAGTGGGTGCACAATGCATGGCAGCTCGCCTGCATCCAGTGACCTGCCTGGGGCACGCTGGGGCTTTCCCCTTAAATGTGTGCAGGTGTATGTGGACCACAGGTTTGCTCCTGCTCTTGTGCTTTGCTGCAGGACACGTTAGGAGGACATGGAGAAGGAGGAGTGGAGCTGCGGCTCCCCAGGCTGGGAATCCGTGCCGTGTTGTTCCCGGAGATCCAGCTGGGATCCACCCACTGTTTACAGAGGAAATGCAGTGAATCATCTGTGTGGGGAAGGAAAACACACCAAACAGGGACCTTTTTAATCTTTCCAGGCGAATGAAAGCTGCTGGAAGAGTACCTGACTGGGAGCAGCCCCAGCTCAGCAGCCCAGATGCCCTGGGAATGGGTGCAAGGGGTGACTGCATGGAGGGGTCTGCATCCTGGAACAAGGCACCCATTTCTGACCCAGCCCAATAAATATGGGTGGCTAAACCATAAACTGCAGTTGGAAGCAGCAGTGCTCTGCTCCCCGCAGGCCAGCCCAGGGAGCTCCCAAATTGCAGTTTGCCAGGCAGATGTCCTGGCTAGTAGGGAAGAGGTGACATTTGGAAACAAATGCTTTTCTCTAGACATGGGAGTAGGAAAGGATTGGTCTGATTATGGATTTGCTATAGCAAGGACTGGGCTGCTACAGCTGCCTGAGTACAGAGACACAGAGCCCTTGGTGAAGCCCTGGCTGCCAGAAGGACACAGGTCTACTGGGGTCCTCTGAGTCTCTGCCAGCCCCCTGGGCTGTCTCAAGTGCCCTCTGGTGCTAGGGAGATGCTCAGGCAGCTAAACCAAGCCCTTAACATTGCACATGAGAAAAGGTTACTTCCATCTGTGATACATAACAGATGAGGAAAGGATTTTGCTGTGTTACCTTCCAGCTGTGACAGCTGGAGCAACCACTCCCCCCACAGATGTAGCCTTAGCCAGACTGTCTAGTGCTGGGAACTTTGTGCTGTGTCCCCAAGGCTATGGTAGAAAAAGAAGGTGGTGCTGGGCTTATGTAGCTCCTGGAGAGTGGGATGAAGTCTGAGCCTCATTAGGATCTGTGCCAATGGGAGGTGGGAAGGGCAGACTGCCACCACCTGTGGTCAGCAAATAAAGGTCATGGCAGGCAAACCTCACAGTTTGCTAGGTGGGGAGCTTGGTGGGGCTCAGTCCCTCTCAGACATGTGCTCCTTTATCTTCAGAAAGTTGTTAGGAGCAGAAGGTGGAGGTAAGTGGGGATGCAAGAAGAGAAGACCCCCTAAAAGTAATCTGGGACTGTGTGCTGAGTGGGTGACAAAGGGCTGACCTGGTATGGAGGCTGTGGCCCTGATGTCACTTCCGCTGCTGACCCAGCTCTGGGGCCCTTTGAGGTTACTGAGGTTACACCTGCTAGAGAGGACAGGAGCGGATGGATCATGTGCAAAGTGTTTAAGGGTAGCAGAAAAGCTGGAGCAGAAACTCCAAGGAAGCTTGGGCTTCTCTGAATTACAAGCCAGAGCTAAATGCCCCAGGCAAAGGGGAAATATTCAGCACTTGTGGCTAAATTAGAGGAATCAGAAAAAATGGCGGGCCAATGGAGATGTTACCCATCAGTACACGTGCATTTATATCTGCCCTGCATGCTGAAGGAAGGCTTGTGTCTGGATGGAACTGGAACTGCAGAAGGTGGAGAAGAAAGCTCCTGTGCAGCCCCTGCACGTGAAGCGTGTAGCTTAAAGTCACGGAGTTAGAATTTAAATTACAAACAAAAAAAAAGTGCCATGGGTTTCAGTGACCTGCTGCCCACCAGGAGTGGTTTCAGAGGTGATAGGCAGAAAGCTGTGGCAGCTCTGCAGGGATGTGGCCACCGGTGTTGGTAACGTGGTCGTGCGGAACCGTGGCTGGCAGTGAGCACTAGAGGGCTGCACGCGCCTCGTCATTGCTGCCTGAGGTTCTCAACCTGCGCAGCCTGGTCGGGAAACGCGGATTAGCTCCTGCTAGAGGCTCACTGACTCTGGCGAGAAGGGAGTAACTGAACAAATCACTGTTGCCCACTGCGAGGTTAAGGAGGTGACTTTTCTTCATTTTAATTGCACTTTTCTCAAGCTCTGCTGCTGCCCAGGCAAATTTACAAGGTAAAAAGTGGGGGCTTGATGCTGAGGTGGGGGTGTTGAGCCAGTTCCCTTAGCCCTTAGAAGCTGTTCCAGACAGAGTCCTTGCTCCTAGCAGAGCTGCTTCCTTGGCAGAGGCAGTGGGCTCCCGCGGTTGCTTATCATAGGTAAGCAGTGACTGGGAATGCTGCAGGCATGGCTGATCCTGCTGCAGATCTGGTGATCTGCTGGGTTCCCTCCTAATCTGGATTTCTACGGAGCCTGGCAGCACTGAAAAGGTGGAAAATTAAGATGCACTTATTCAGAGACATTTATCTCAAGTAATTTTAGAGCAATGTTTACATGACCACTGCTTTATTTTTTACCTGTTTCTGACCTTTCTGTTCCCCTGCAGGAAGCCCTCTTTGGGAGCTCCCACTTTGGTGCAGTTCTCCTGTATTTTGCTCCCAGTAATATTTCTGTGTGCCCACGCTCTTGTAGGTCGACCTGTCTTGGCTTCCTGGGTATCTTCTATGTGAGATGAAAACTTGGCTGCAGTTTGAGCCCTCTGTGAGCAGTCTTCTATCTCCAGATCCCTTGCATGAACGCCCATGTTAGTAAACTTGAGACCATCTTTGGGGGAACTCTGTGCTCCAGCCAGCTGCTGTCCTTGGCCAGGAGCAGACCATGGAAATCCTGGTGTGTACATTAATGCACCTCAAGGTAAGTGAGATGTTTGCTTTTAGCTGGGTGAATACTGTCTCTAGGTCATTTTCCTGCTCTGCACTGCTGAGAGCAGAGGATGAAAATGCTCCCCTTGGTGCCTGCTCTTGCCTTCAGTTGTGTGATAAGTACTGAAAGCATCTTACACCCTTCTCTCCTTCAAGCAGGGCCGTTCAAGGTCTTGCTTCTTGTCTCCTGGCCAGGGTACTGCATCATACGACAAAACCAGTAGCAAATTTAGCCTGCTTTCTTTCCCTTAGCCTGCCTTGCTGTAATGAACCAGCTTATTTTGAAGCTGATGTCTACTCTGTAAAACACTCTGAGACCTGCAGGAGGCACCACGATGCAGACCCAAGAATAACAGCACATCCTTTCTCCCCAGATATCCCTCTGCCTTTGCGAACACTTATCACTATGGCTGGCTTCTTTCACGTAGCACATGAGTCCCTTGTGAGAGATGTGATCTATCCTCAGGTACACAGCAGTGACAGCGTGAAATGATGTACTCTGCACAAATTTGTCCTCTGGAGGGGGAGGATGAAGCAAAACCCTTGTCCTTAAAGGTGTCAGTGGCATGGCAGGAAGGCATTTGTCAGAGATCGTCTCCATATGAGCTTATCAGGCTTGGAGTCCTGCTTTGTCCTACCTTGTAATAACTTGGCAGGGGCAGGAGGGAGGGAGGAAAACCAGTGCTTTTGTCCCCAGAAGCTTGATATAAATGGAGTGTGGGGAAAGAACTGCAGGAATACCTGGGGATGAGGGAATGTCTACAGATAATGCTCAGGGCACTCACAGATCATAAGGGCAAAGTAAGAAGCCAGCATTTGCTTGGGAGATTACATTAAAATCAACCTGCTCATGCTAGGCTCATGATGTCTGTGGGCCGATTCATTAATACTTCTAGGAGTTAAACCCTCCAGTTTTCACAGCACCAGTGTTTGTGTTCCTCCGATAAAAGAATACTTACAATTTCATTTTATTGTCAGCACAGGCTCATTGATAATTGCACAAGGAATCCTAAATCAGAATTGCCTGATACCATATCAGGCTGGAAAATTGTATTTATTGCTTCTTTGAAAACTGAAGTGTTCTGCTTCAGTCCAGATTAAGGATTTGTCATCTTTGATCTACACTTCAGTAAATGGTACCTAAGAAAAGCAGGCCAGTCACTCTAGAAACCACTTGTACATTGTATTTTTAGGATCAGCACAAAAAATATAGAGTGCTGCTATGTTTGCAAAGACTCTTCTGAGCTTAATTGCTTTCTCTTACCAGTGTTTCACTTGTATCAATCTCCTGATGACAATAAACCATGATTGTTAAAGAGCCTTCATGAAAGTGGTATTACAGGGAAAGCGTAAGGGAAAGTACCCTGCACCCCCTGCAAACAAGGCTTGGTGGGTCAGTGCAGGTGTGATCACAGGTGTTACTTGTGCTGGGACAGTCCAGAGAGTGTGGCTGTGCCAGGTGGGAGCAGGTGTTTGACTTGTGTTTTTACTGGTTGGTAGAAGATTAATTGTGATGTGGCTTTATAGAAGTACTTGATCTCCATTTTCCTATGACATGGTGACCATATTTAGTTGGCAATACTGGTATTAGTGGGCAGAAGAGAATCTGTGCATACTTCCCCCCAAAGACAAACAGCCTAGGAGTTGGGCTAGCTGATATAATAGTACTGGGAGAAGTAGGTGATAAAATTACACTTTCATACAGAAGGAATTTGATTTTGTGAGGTAAAAACAGATCTGTTGCTTAAATTTGTGTGCATTATTTGAACTGGGTGGAGTTCTAACAACGTGGTGAGTGTATTTTACTAAGACATCCCAAAATATTGCTGTGACCCAAAAGAGGCTGTTAACAGTCCTAATTAGCAGTGTATAACTAAGGGTTAACTGCTGGAATAGGGTACCCAAAGGTGCTGATGGAAAGATTGCTATGTGGGCCTGTAAAGGAATAGGTTTGCTAGGCATGTTGGAATTCAGAAAAAAAGCATTTGTGGAAAGGCTGCTCAGACCCTTCCCGAGGTGCCTGTGTCTGCTGCCTGTTGGGTTACCTGGTCCCATCAGCTGAGTGATCAGAGAACTGGGGGGGGAATTGTCAGTCAGGTTTTGCTTAATTGCTTCTTACTAATATTAGTGAGAAAGAGACAAAGTTAGTATTTTTCTGCCAAAGCAAACATACTTGGGTTTGTGTGGTGGTCTTTGTGTGACCCCAGAAAGTGACAAGTGCTTGTGGGTTCCCTGTCTTATCGTAGTGTCAAACAGAAGAAACTACAGAAAAGTTTTATTGTAGTAAAAGGGATAATGGGATACATAGGATGCCCAGGATCTGTTTTGTCTGAGATCATTGCTCATGTGGAGCAGGAGGGAGAAGAATCTGAATTTGTTTCATGTCCTGTAATGATAAAAGTGGAACTGGGAACTGCCTATGAAATGATCTGGCCTGTGGCTTTGAAGGCCCAGCAGACTGTGTGGGGATGCAGTAAAACACCCCAAGAGGGACCAAATACCAGCTGCCTGTGCGTACTCTTCTCTACAGGCACAAGGCGTGTGTGCATGTTGATGCAAAAGAAACTACTTCTTACTCTGGGGTTCAGCTCTAGAGAAGAGGCAGGGAGCATTAGACCCACAGACTGACCTCCCATCTTTCAAAGGCCATGCAGGTTCTTCATGTTTTACTTGTCATTAGCCCACTGATTTATGCTGAACTAAAGCACATTTTTTCCAAGAAGATTTGAAGACATCAGGAAAGGAGAACCAACATTTCACCTGATAATTTGTTCTAGTTAACCACTGTCACTTTATCCCTGTTTATTTGTCATGTCAGTCTGTCTGACTTCTGATCCTAAATGTCAGTTCCTGTTCTAGATAACAGGAGTAAATTAAAATGCCCTCTAGAATAGTACCTGTTGTCTCTTCAGAATGTGGGCTAGGGTAATTAAATCTCTTCTCCAGTTTGGCCTTTTTCAGAAGGCTGGGGTTTATTGCTACTGTTCCTGGGGCAAATAAGCAAATTCCACCCCTTCCCTCACAGCTGACTTGTGTGACCCCTCTCACACATGTGTGCAGCCCTGTGATGGACTGGGACAGGGGAACTGGGCCTCTTGAGATATGTGAACTTTTGTGGTGTTGCCTCTGGGTTATCAGCTTGCAACCTGCCTGCCACAGGGCTGTATGGATGTCTGGTGGTACAGTGCTGAGCCCAGCACAGTGAGGAAGAGGCTGGGAGTGTTCCAGGTGGAATGTGGTTTCAGCAAAGTCCTCTTTTGAGGACCAAACTGCCATCCCTTGCTGAGGCATGCTCTTTCAGTCCTCAAATTAAAAGTCTGCTGTGTTTGGCCAGTGCCTAAAACAACCAGCCTTGTCTGTTGTGCTACATAAGAAACAAATAAAACAAACAAACAAAAAACCCCAACAAAAACCAACACAATTATCAATAAAAATAAAGCAATTGGGCTTTCTCAAGTGTATGAGAATAAAAAAATGCCTTCCTTGCCTGACAAGAAAATGTCTTTACTTCCTTGCCTTTGAAGGGCCACAGCTGCTAACTCTGAGGGCAGAAATATGGGAAGAGCAAGGACACTCTGCAAATGCACACCCTGTCCCTCTTCACAGGCTTGGCTGCTAGGGAGAGAGAACATGTGCAAACTGAGAAATACTTCTTCCAGGATCAACCCAACTGAGGCAAAGGTGAATTAACTTATGGAAACTCAGTTTAAATAAATCATGTACAAGCTGGAGTTATTGGTGGGAAAATACAGAAAGGTCTTTGTTTCCATACATGCATGTTTCAGTCAAAACAATCCGAGTTAGCACAAAGTCTATTTAATAAGCCCGGTAAAGCTCCTTTGCTGGAAAGGGGTGAAGGAGCACTTGCAATAGTAGGAGAGCTGAGGCAGTGGCAGCCTTTAGCAGAGGGCAAAGAGCAATGAACTGTCAGGGAACATGGATGAAACTAATGGGTTAGAGTCTTATCTTTCCAAGTTAAAATACTTCTCTAAGAAGGAATTAAAGGGTATTCCTTTGGCCCAGCTGAGGGAACTGTAAGAATAGATACCAAGTTATATCCATTTCTTAAATTTTTATGTCCCATTTAATGAAGCTGCATGCTTTGGTTGACCCAGCTCTATCATCTCATAGTTTTAACATAGGAAATGCTTTCTAGGTGAGTTCATGATGTATTGTGCTTTGTATATTAAAAAAATCCTTAATTTCTTCAGGGCTATTATGTGGAAAAGTCTTTTCTATAAAAGACAGAGGCTCTTTCCTCTAAATAAGATAATTGAAAAGTTAATTACAAGTTATTTCTGTCACACAATATAAAGTTAAAGGCATAGTTGAGCTCTGTCTCCTCCCACTCAGTGGATGATGAGGGAGGTGAATTGATATGATCCCCCAAAAGAGGCTTTCCCTGCATAGCTGCAGAAGTGGTAGTTACAACAATGACTCAGAGGAACAATACAAAGCAGTTTATTAATTTTTCCTGAGAATGGTCAATAAATGGTGAGGATAAAGATGTTTTGGCAATAGATGTTATTTTCTTATCAATTACTTTAGGGCACAACTAAGTATCAAGGAAAAGAAAGGAAAAGTGAGTAGAGAGAGGAGGAAAGGGAAAGATGGAGGGGTCGGGGGGGAGTGGATAAGGATGCTATAAAAGCACCTACCAGAGCTTGGGAAAACAACCTCCCTTCCTTGGGAGCCTTACAGCAGTCTGTCCAGAGACAGAGATCAAGAGCTAGCAACTAGCTAGAAATTCAGCAGGCTTAGAGGGATAAGATCTCCAGTTTGGGCTGGGGAATAAGGAAGGTACCTCTTAGTTTTAACTGTCCTTGTTGAAGACCTCTGGAGCCTCCATGATTTATACTGTAACAGGCTATAGTTGCCAGTACTGACTGTACAGCATCAGCTCCATGGTAGTGAGGGTCTGCAGTTAATTTAGCATAGACAACTGGTTTATCTGAACATAGGATGATTGTGTAGATCATTGGAGCTTGGACTGAATGATCTTAAAAGGTCTCTTCCACCCCATTCTATGCTTAATTAATATGTAGTGAACTAATGTGTAGTATCTTCAATAGTGTGAGAATTATTGGCCTGAAGAGTGCAGTCAATGAATGCCAATATAATAAAGGTTGTTTTAAAGTTTAAAATTGGTATATCAGTTTAAGTGCTCCTGTCATAGTGCTTTCTGATTTCTTAAGGGATATGTGTATATTCAGTTGCAGCCACATGTCTGCACTTGCTCATCAGCACGCTCTTGGCTTGAGCACATGCTGTGTCCTGCCCAATGCGAGCATGAAATGTAAAAGAGAAAGTTTTGAAGGAATTAGGAACAATAACTTGTGATAAAGGAAGCAAGGCTTCACTACTTTAGCTATTTAAGGCATACTTGGTTTGTGTCAGAGCTCTGGGGTACTTTTTTTATTTTCATTTTATCACCTACAGAATACCAAATTTCTAGGAGAAAGCACTAAAAGCAGTTCTGGGCTTATATTCTGTTTGCTAGGTGTCTGTATGGAGCTGGCTGCCTCTAGAGTGCTTCCAAATCCTACCTCTGATAGGTGTCACCTCAGATTTAAGCGTGCATATATTCTCCTTGTTTGGCTTATCAATTTAACTTAGTTTTTGCTATGCCTGCAAATATCTACCATTTGCAAAAAGCAGATCAGTTTCTTTGAATGCTGTGTTGCTTTTAGCTGCCTAATGACTTGGTCATTGGGTGTATATTTACACAATTGCTATAAAGTGTGACTCCAACTACCGTAAGTATACCTGAAACCACTTTCAGTCTACCCAGCTCAGAAATCCCAAACAGTGTAGCCCTGCAGAACAGAAAGTGGCAAGGTTCATTTGCCTATTTGAGCACGTACCATGTCCGTGATGACATCCACTGGTTTGGTTTGGTTGGTTTGGGTTTTTTTGGTTTTATTTTTTGTTGTTACTGAAGTGACAGCTGTGGGGTCTGGAGCTTCTAGGTGAAATGGCTGGTCCTGCAGACTTAGCTGGTTACTACAGAAAAAGTCCTTTCAAAAAGGTTTGCTAGTACTTGCCATGTTTGATAGATCAGCCTTCCATTTGCTCACTCACAGATGTGGAACTTTGATAAAAGCAGTAGTAAGGCAGTGTAAGGAGTTTTGCTGACTGACTGCATGTGTTGGCTTTGAAAAGTAACAGTGTTTGCTCTTTTTGGCTAGACATCAAAGGTCCTGTCTCTGGTTACGTTTTATGGAGGCTGTGACTCTTAACTCTCCTGTCCCAGCAGACATTTTCCAATTAATTATTTTGAAGGCTGAGCAGCTTCCAAGTTCATTAGACCTCTAATTAAAAAAGAAAGATATCTGAGGCTGATTCAGGGATTCCCTCAATCCAAAGAGATTTTTTTTTTTAGGATTTGGTCACAGCATAACATGTAAGAGAGGAGAGAGGTCTGGCAACTTCATTAGCTAACTGAACTTACCAAGCAAAATTTCTATTGCATGTCATGCTGAAAGGAAGGTGTTCATGTTGTGGAGGGGGGGAAAAAAAAACAAACCAACAAAAAACCCCCAAACACAACAACAGAAAAACACTGATAAGCTGTCAAAGGAAAACTCCATTCATTGACTGTTAGCAGGGCATTGCCCCTCATCGGTTTTGGTTTGTTGTTGTTTGGGGTTTTTTGTGTGTGTGGCTTTTTTTGTTTGACCTGTGTGTCAAGAATGACTGATCTTTGCAGAAACAATCAACAGTTAATAGGATGTTTACCAAGACTATATTGCTGCTGTTCTCAGAGACAGCCTCCTGATAAGGGGATCAGCAAAGGCAGGAATTGGTTTTGGTGAATGTTAACTCAGTTTGAAGAAGCCCCAGGTGAAGGTTATTTCCATTTTTAATTTGCTTAAGATGTAATCCAGGTTATTTCAAGTGGTCACGAGGCTGAAGTGCCTCTATGTGAACGCATGCAGCATGGGCAACAAACAGGAAGAGTTGGAAGCTACTGTGTTGCTGGAAGGCTACAACATAGTGGCCATTACTGAAACACGGTGGGACGAATCCTATGACTGCAGTGTGGCTATTGATGGCTACAAGCTGTTCAGAAGGGACAGGAGGGGAAGGAGGGTGTCGCCCTCTATGTTAAGAAATGGAGCGAATGTGAGGAGATTTCCCTGAAGAACAGCCACGAGCAAGACAAAAGCCTGTGGATAGGAATTAGAGACCAAGGTAACAAGGGAAACTTTGTGGTCAGAGTCTACTATAGGCCTCCTGATCAAGGGGAGGCTATTGATGAAGCATTCCTACTCCAGCTACAGGAGATATTGCACTCACAGGCTCTCGTCCTGCTGGGGGACTTCAATCACCCCGACATTTGCTGGAAAAGCAACACAGCCAGCAGCAGGCAGTCAGGGAGGCTCCTGGAGTGCCTTGAGAACTTCCTGGGACAAGAAATAGACAGCTCTACCTGAGGGAAGGCAATATTGGATCTACTGGTCACCAACGCGGGTGAGCTTGTCAAGGACCTCAAGACTGGAGGCAGCCTGGGCAGCAGTGACCATGCACTGGTGGAATTTGCACTGCTAAGGGTCACAAAGCAGTCAAGGAGCACAGTCAGGACCTGCATTTCAGAAAGGCAAACTTCCATCTCTTCAAGGAGTTAATTAACAGGACACCCTGGGAAATAGTCCTCAGGGACAAGGGAGCAGAACAAAGCTGGCAGATCTTTTAAAACACTTTTCACAGAACACAAGAGCTCTTCATCCCCTAAGTGTAAGAAATCAAGCAAGAAAGGGAAGAGACCAGTATGGCTGAGTCACGACCTGCTGGTCAAGCTAAAAAGTAAGAACGAGCTACACAGGCAGTGGAAACAGGGATGGTTATCATGGGAAGAGCACAGAGATGCTGCCCGACTGTGTAGTCATGAGGTCAGGAAGGCCAAGGCGCGGTTGGAGCTGAACTTGGCAATGGACACAAAAAATAACAAGGGCTTCTACAGGTACAACAATGAAAAAAGGAAGGTGAAAGAAAACGTACCCCCCTGAAGAACAAGAACAGGGAGCTAGAGACAACAGATGAAGGTTGAGGTTCTCAATTATTTTTTTTTCCTCAGTCTTCACAAGCAACCTCTCTCCCAACACCTCCCAAGTAAAAAAAACTACGAGGCAGGAATCAAGGTGGTGAAGTCACTCCCACTGTATGTGAAAACCAGGTTCGTGACCTCCTGAGGAACCTGAACATACATAAGTCTGTGGGACCCGACGAGATGCATCCCAGAGTTCTGAGTGAACTGGCAGATGCAGTCACCAAGTCACTCTCAATAACATTTGAGAAGTCCTGTCAGGCAGGTGAAGTCCCTGGTGATTGGAAGAAGGGCCATGTTACACCTGTCCTTAAAAAGGGTAGAATGGAGGACCCTGGGAGCTACCAACCTGTCAGCCTCACCTCTGTGCCTGGGAAGATCATGGAGCAGATTCTCCTAGAAGGTCTGGTAGACAAGCTGGAGAGCTGGGTCCAGGTGAACCTCATGTGGTTCAACAGGAGCAAGTACAGGGTCCTGTACCTGGGCCAGAACAATCCCCACTATCAATACAGGCTGGGGGAGGAGGTGATAGAGAGCAGCCCTGCAGACAAGGACTTGGGGGTGCTGATGGATGAGAAGCTGGACATGAGCAGCCAGTGTGTGCTTGCAGCCCGGAAGGCCAATCACATCCTGGGCTGCAGCAAAAGAAGTGTGGCCAGCAGACTGAGAGAAGGGATTCTACCGCTCTACTCTGCTCTGGTGATACCTCACCTGGAATACTGCATCCAGCTCTAGAGCCCTCAGCACAGGAAGGACATGAACCTGATGGTGTGGGTCCAGAGGAGGGCCACAAGGATGATCAGGGGGCTGGAGCACCTCTCCTATGAGGACAGGCTGAGGGAGCTGGGATTGTTCAGCCTGGAGAAGAGAAGGGGGGAGACCTAATAGTCACCTTCCAGTACCTGAAGGGTGCTTAAAGAAAGTCTGGAGAGGGCCTGTTTACAAAGGCCTGTAGTGAAAGGACGAGGGGCAATGGTTTTAAGTTAGAAAAGAGTGGATTTAGATTAGAAATAAGGAGGAAGTTCTTTACCATAAGAGTGGTGGAGCACTGAACAGGCTGCCCTGGGAGGTGGTTGAGGCCCCATCCCTGGAGACATTCAAGGTGAGACTTGACAGAGCTCTGAGCAACCTGCTCTAGTTGAGGATGTCCCTGCAGGGGGGTTGGACCAGATGACCTCTAGAGGTCCCTTCCAACGCAGACATTTCTATGCCTTTATGTCCCCAAGCCTTCTTCACACCCTTTTCCACAGCAGCTTCAGACCCTTTTACCTACCTCTCAATCTCGCAAAGAGATTTAAATGGCAGCTTGCAACTTGCCTCTGTAGGCTGTTTGTGTGCTCTCAGCCCAGATAATCCTCCATCTTCTCTGAAGACACACAGGAATATTTTCCTTTCATTAACAGTACCTTTCTTTCCTCAAGAGTTCCTCACATGGCTCTATTTTTTCCACCTTTCTACCCCCTTAAATTTTGAATCATGGGAAGCAAAACACGCCTGGCTGGTGTTCAGCAACAAACCAGAGAAGGGTGAGATGAAGGTTTGATTCTTAAATTAGAAAACCCCCAGTCAAGCCATTGAATGCAGTTCAGTAATGCACTGGAATACGCCAAGACATCATTTACGACACACTTGATTGCTTCCTGCGATTTGGCTGACACAAAAGGCAGTGAATAGGTGGCTGCCACATTGTGTTTTGCTTTGGTAGGCTGCAAGAAAAGAGGCAATTCAAATAGATGATAGAAACTACAGCTGGTTGGGAGCTTTTTTCATTGAAAGCTGCCAAGTTTTTGAAACCATATCTTTCATGGGAATGAATACAATTTCTGACTCTTTTTCAGAAGGTCCTTGATGTCTGGAAAGGACACCAATGCATGTTTTCACTGGAGAGATTAACAGCCCAAAACAGCCACTAACCTGTGCTGGGGACTTTCTTACTAGGATAAGAATCTCAAACCCAGGGGTTTAGGTTCAGCTCAGCCATAATCCCTCATGGCTGAGCTTCTGGGAGCTCTGCAATTCCTCCCTTGCTATATAGAAAACAAATTGCCTTTTGGCCTTTGAGTGGATAGTCTGAAAATGCTTCTGCTGCATTTATGAAGACCTAGGAAAGACAAAAAGTTTGCCAAAAGCCCTTTGTAGCACACTATGTCCTTCTCTAATTTGCAAATACTGTTGCCACCTCTGCAGATACTCAGAGGCGTGCCCAGCTGCAATGGAAAGAAAGGACATTTACTGAGGACTACAAACTCTGAAGTGTAACAAAATATGCACAGTGAAAGAGCAATGAGGATTGCAGAGATGCATGTCAGAATTTCTGTTCCTGCAAAAAATTTGTAAAGGTGCACTTTATTTAGCCAACCACATAGCATGCTGCTGTTCTTCCACCATCTCCCCATCAGCATTTACAGATCAGTCGAAAGGACTTTGCTGGCTCAGGACAGATGGTAAGAGCAGTTTTCCTTCCAGCTGCTGCATGTAAAATCTCAGGAATAAACATGTGCTGGATGGATGTTCATGGAAAAAGTCAAAGGTACCACTAGAGAAAGCAATACCCTGGTGAAGTTATCAGTCTGGTCTGTCCCCTTAGTTGCTGGGAATTTTGCCTCTTTTGCACTTGGAAGAATGACAGAATTTTCAGATTTTCATTTTATATGCATGTACTTAAAAAACAGAGCGCACCTTTACTCCCTTATAGTCTGATCACTTACTTGGGATGACAGAAACTTCTGTTGAAGGCTCTCTTCCAAATTCAGGAAGGACTAACAGTAACTGAAACTTAGATCTCCTTCCCGGCCCTGAGGTTGCTACCTCATCATTTGGCTGCTTTCAGGTCAATGCTCTGTTCCCCAGGTTTGACCTAGGCTTTCATAGGACTTGAGGAATTGGTTTTGTCAGGACTTCACTCAAACCTATCTTGTTCTTGAGACCATTTTTACTGAAGAAGTATTTTTTGGGGTGAGCAGGAGGGGGTGAAGAATTTCAGACCAGAAGCAAGTGAGGTTTCCTCCCAGGTCAGCACAATGTTTGTCAGGGCCTGCAGGTTATCCAGCAAACCAGTGTGATGCACGCTGCCAGCTAAGCCAGCTCCTAGGAGATATAATGCCAAAACACTGCATCTCAAAAAAAAAAAAAAAAAGTTTCCATGTTCACCTGAGTCAGCAAGGTTGTGCTGTAACATCAGGTGGAGCTGCTGAGGTGCTGGACCCTTGAGTGGGCTGGAGGGCCCTTATAGCTGAGATGAACATGCAGAGCCCACATGCTGAAACACACCCCCGGGTGACTCAATATTGCACCAGTCTATCCTTCCCACTCCACTGCGTATGCATTAGCACGTGTGACCCTGCCTAGCTTTCACTCAGATGAGGATCCTCAGCTGGTTTATACTCTCCAGGATGAAGATCCCATTGCTGCAGTGAGAACATGTCGCCAGACCTCTACAGAGCCATGAAGACCCCTGACTTCTTGCTCTACCATCAGCTGTGACAGCACCCAGCACAGGGTTCATGCAGCATGGAGCAGCCAGGAGAGGCTCCTGCTCTCCAGTCTCTGGAGCAAACAGTAAACTGCAGCACACAACCCAACCGGGAAAATTAGGAGCCACAAAAACATAATACAGAGCCCGAGTGGCACCAACTTGTGCTGTTATTTCACCCCACTATGAATCAAGCTTGTGTGCAGGATGTCTGTTTGATGAGCTACCAACTGGGACAGAACAGTGCCAGCCACAACAGCTACAACTCATGCTCCAACTTGTCTTTTTGAGCATTAAATTAGTGCTATAGACAAAGTACCAAATTCCACTTGCCAACACAGTTGCAGTTGGTTCAGCACAAACTGATGGGATTGAGCTCTGTCTTGGGCTCTCTGCCAAAGCCACCAGTGGAAAGGAACAAATGCACCAGTGCATGAGGTGCAGAAGCCTCGATGGTACCACAACCATGTTTAAAACTAGGACAAGCCAGCTGGTTGGCTTGGGACTACAAAAGACAAGTAGGGCAGAACAACTGACTTCCAAAACATGCCTGGAAATCCCACCCTAGATTAGCTGCTTGGCCACAGGACAGCGGTTGGACAAGGCCGCTTGCTTGGTTACTGTTGTTTTGCCATTTGACGGAGAACATGCTAGCCTTTCGTAACATCTGTGGACATCCTGTCCCAGGCCTGTTGCAGTGCCAGCAGGGTCAGTCGCGCAGCCAGGGTCGGACATCCTGCCCAACACGTCTGCTATGGACTTTCGGAAGCATTATTTTCCTCCCAGGGTGACCAGATCAGGTATTTCCAAGGAAATGCTGATGCTCATCCTGTGTACAGGACGAGGTAGCCATCCCTTCCCACAGACAGGTGGATTCGGGGAGGATAAGCCCATGAGTGGCGCTGACATTATTCTGGAAGCGCACACTACCACGCAGCCCAAGGTCCAAGCAAGGAGGGATTTTACCAGCATCACTCCAAGCACAGGAGTGCTTGACTTGCCTTGGTAAGGACAGGGAGTCTGTCTCATGTCTTCTAGTAATTCACTACCCTTGCCATCAACAAGCTTTTTCTTATGCTTCATTAACTCTCCCTTGATGCAGTTTGAACCCCTATTTTCTAGTGACCACTGTGGATAAGAATAGGACAGATTGTTTCTTTCCTTCTTGCAGTAGCACTGAAGATGTTCACATGTACTCCCCTCCTGCATATAGATGCATTTGTAAGATATTGACATAAAATCCCATGTTCCCCCTTCCCTCAAAGCCTAGACAGTAGGAAGTTTTCCTTCTGACTCAAAAAGAGTTATTTGCCTTCTAGGACTCTTCTCCAAAACCCAAAGATTTTCAGTTTCATCAACAAGCTGGGGATTTATCTAGATATTTCTAAGTAGCTATTTCTCAGCACATAGAGGTTCACCACTAACCAGAACATGATTCTGGCCCCCTCTTCCTGCTCCAGAAGCTGGGGTAAGGTGTAAAGACAGGTGTAATACCTACTAAAGAAATGCAGAGCCACATCATGCCCCCAGACCACTCCCCATTTATTCACTGTAAAGTTGGACCCAAGCGGGGGTGCTCATGGAGACCAGGAGACTAACATTGCTAACAGAGTGAGGAGTGTGTTACTCAGCATCCTGCCTGTTGCCTGAATATGTTATTTTGCTTTTTGACTGTACAAGCCAGCTCAGCTCTTGTCAGCAAGCAGCACGTGGACAGGCTGTGCAGTGCCTCAGATTCCCCTGCTATGGCTGAGAAGGGGTTTTACAAATTGGAGCATAGTGCTGGCTGTGAGGGAGGCAGGAGGGGAAAGGTAGGAAGTGTGCATGTGGCTCCCACCCACGTACTGAGCTGTTGTGGTAGGATCCCAGCCAGGAACAGCTTGGTGTTTTAAGCCAAATAAATTGTCTGTTAATTGTAAGGAAAACAATTGGAGTAGACTGAACTTTTTTGTTTTGTTGGTGGGTGTTCTGTGGTGTTGGATTTAAAAAAAAATTTTAAAGGAGAAAAGACACACACCAAAAAAAAAAACAACCCAGAAAACCCCAGAAGGTTGTCAAGCCAACCATCTCCCCCTCAAATCCAGAATAATGGGAACCCAGAAAATAGCTGGTTGTTCCCTTGCACAGATGGACACAAACCCCCTGCTGCTTTACCAAAAGCCTGATCCTGTCAGCCACAATGTATGGAGCAATGTCACTGCACAGATGCTCTCTGGCCTCTACCTGGTGTTCACACTGGGACCCACTTTGGCTGACACCCTCAGGCACATGAGTTCCCCTTGCACATGCAGAGAGCCATGGCTCATTGATCTGATCTGGCAGTCACCTCAGGAAAAGGTGGAGGAAAGCACACTAGCATTGTTAAATCAGGCAGTAGCTACTCTGATTCTCCTCATCCCTACATTGCTACACATTCAACTTAACTGTATATTGTACATCCACTGAAATTAATGCTTCAGTATTAAAAGGGTTGGTGGAAACATTATCAGAAAGTTTATTTCCCACCAGGGATACATCATTCCAGCACATCTAAGAAGAGCACATGTGGATACCAGCACAGCTCAGATGTGACCTGCAAAAAGGTTATGTTTGACATGTATACCTATGAAGTCCTATTTCACTCAAGTAACCATGAGTACTTATATATTACAGACTAATATATATATACACAGTATATACATAATACATAATATACAGTAGCTGCCAGACATCTCCACACTGAGACACTGAACAAAATTACAGCAAACAGAAATTGTCATTACAGGCTGGGAATTTGGTTCATCTGAGATCTTCTACTCCATCACAGTCTTGACTCAGTGACAGACACACTCCTATGTCAGCAGACCTACAGGAACAAGTATCTCCTTAAATAGGACTCAAAAACACTGGATGGGACTGGAGGTTTGTGTGATATTGGGCTATTGTTTTGCTAACTAGTTACAGCTGTTTGAATTCAAAGAGTTGGGGACTAACAGTATTTAAAAGCTGGCTATTGTAGCCAAAATGTCACCACAGAAATGAAAAGCAAAGATTTATTCCAGTGCCTGAAATTCCAACTTTTTTTATAAAACACAATATAGTTCCTTAAATAAAGTAAAAAAGTCCCAACAAAACAAAACAAAAAAACATACTGTGAAAGCGCCTGCAGGGATAGGTAGAGGGTGTGGAAGGAGGAAAGAACAAGAAAGAGCACTTTTACTGCCATTCCTGGTTTCCTTGACTCTCACCAGGATGACTCCCTGATGTAAGCAGAGGCACTCCACATTTCACACCAGCATCTGCAGGAAGAATCAGGCCCTCTTACTTCGTTACCTGGTGACTCTTGAAGAGAGCAGGAGAAACAACACAAATGCTTTGGGAAGCAGTAAGCCCAGTGTTGGCTTGGTAGTCATAAACCTAAAAACTGCCAAGAAACACGCACACACACAAATATGTTGGCTGCAGAGTACTACTGGCTAACCCTGCTTTTCAAAATGAGTCTGAATAAATAAAAAGCAGAAGAAATTGGCAAAGCCATACAAGAAACCAGTCTGCTCCATTTCCATACCTTACTTCCATGAAGCTCATCCGTTCAGCATCTGGGGCCAGCAACTCAGAGCCATTTTCACCCAAGGGAGTGACTCAGAGGCCAGCCTATTGCCACATGCACCCATACTTAATAATTTTCATGAGCTCTTCAATTAGTCCCCTCTGCTTACCAACAAAACAAAACATCTTTAAGCTCTTTCTTTCCCTGAAGAGTCTGTAAACTGAATGCTGGGTAGAAAAACTCTGAAAAAAATCAATGGGATAAGGACAATGTAACATGCAGAGCTGCAGCAGAAGTACCAAACACACATGTTAAGTCTGTGAAGCCACGTGGTTTTCATTTGTGTGGGGTGAACACATATGCTTGCATATACTTGCTTCCTTTATAACATAAGCACAACAAAGGAAGGCTTTGTTTGAAAGCCAAGGGACAGCCTCTCTGCACACTTAAAGGCTAAGTTACAACGTAATGGGAACTGTGAGTCATAGCTGTGGGGCCCCTGCTCATAGACAAAAATCCCCTCTGCTACAGCAGGCAAGGAGCTTAGTTCAGCAAGGAACAAAGACAGCTTCCAGGTCCACATGGGAGGCTGAAGGTGCCCAGGACCAGCAGCAAATACAAGGCTGAGCTGAGAGCAAGTGTTGTGGATGACTTACAATGCAAACATGTCCATTTCGGTTGCCATTTCTTCCTGTAACTCCTTCAGAGATTGAGATCATAATTCTGAACTCATTCCAAAAGCATGAAGCAGCTATGGCTCAACATGGAGGTGGGATGGAAGTCAGCAAAACACCTTCAGACTGTCTTTTGACTTGGGCTGCAGAAGAGCATGGTCATGGTACTTAAGGCATAGCCAGCTTGCTAGGTAGGATCGCAGTAGAGCTCTATGTCCTTAAGTCATCTACTATGCCAGTTAATTTATGTCACTGTGCATTACAGGAGGGGACAGTCAGCTGATTGTTTCTAGCTACCCAAAATACAGACACTCATCCTTGCCTCTACTAGCCTGGGAGAAAAAGATAAGGATCTTCTTCAGTTATCACAAGTGGGTTGCAATCTGCAGTGCAGAAGTGGTTGAGATGCAGAAAAATCCAAGTGTTTCCTCTCACATTTCCTAGAGTCCCAACGTATTTGTCTGCTAAATCTCCAGAGGCCTTTAGAAATCAAATTCTTATTTAAAAACAGTGTCAGTCACGTATCTGAATATCCAGGAGGAAACAGATTATGTTCTAAGCATTTTGGGTGAAGATACACACATAAGCTTCTCTGGGAAGAACTATACTGTGAACATCAAACATCACAGTTTTAGCTTGAGAACATCTCCTTAGCTCCATCTCTGGTATGTATTAACATTCTACAAGAGTTTAAAAAATATGGAAAAAAAAGAGGTCAGAAAAAGCAATAGAGTCTCCCTGGTTTGCCTACACACATGGCCTACACTGTGTCTGGATGGCTTCTGGCAAGTCTTTGTCTGCTTTGTTCTGAAAAGCTTCCAGCAAATCTCCATTTCTGCCTCCCAAGGCAGTCTAGACTACTGCTTAACTATATCTACCTGTAGGAAAGTCTCCTTGCCATTGCATGTGCTTTCTCCAAAACAAGCTGTAAGTCCTGCTGGGATTCTGGCACGTACAGGCAGTATTTTCTCTTAGGGAGCTATTTTCTTCCCCAAGGGCAATGTGGGAACCATTTTTTCCCAGTCCTCATTGGTTACTCCCCAAGCATCACCAAATCCTCTGCAAGTTGGAATAACTGAAAGCAAGGCACTCTGAAGCTAATTTTCACTGGTTTGAGTTTGGCCACAAACTCTACTTCTTCAATTGACAGTGCCCACCATCTCTTAAAGCAACTTAGAGAAAGATGCAGCTGGTTACACAGGTGACTCAGCTGATACCTTATAGCTACCATCACTTTTCTGCTCAGGTGCAAGAACCTTCTTTACATGCTCTTCCTCCTGGTTTCAAAAGCGAAGGAACAGCACAGACAACTGAAATAACCATAAGAATCTGAGACTCTGCCTAACAGGGCTTAAATTCTGCAACAGTTGGCCTTGATGATGCTCATTCTTGCCAACATCATGCTTGGTTTTTCCAAGCCACATGCATGGCAGTGGGGTGCATCAGATGTTTTCCCTATAAATGCTGAAAAAGCATCTTTGCCTTAAGACAAATATTGATATGAATAATGTGCTAGATCAGCCAGAAAAACCTGCCTCTGGAAGAGGGATAATAATGAAAGATGGTAGGGGAAAAAGAAATAGAGAAAGAGCTTCATTTACACACAGGAGGATGGCAACAGGCCAGTTCTCACAGCTTTGATCAGGGCTGACTGGAAGAGCATGCCAGGGAACGCTGTGAGCTGAGCTTTACTAGAGCAGAGAAGTCATTTGAACTGACTGGGATGGGAAGAAGGAGACAGACAACACCCAACACAGACACAGATCCAGAGTAAGTAAGGAAAAAAAAAAAAAGTATATATATATATATATCACATGGAGTACTTGAACTAACAGGTACTCAGAGCTATAGCAGGACATTCTGGCAGCCAGGACTGCATCTCTGGCAGCTCCCTCTGCCATCGGCTCCAGTTTTTCCCTTACCAACACTGCTACCTGCAGAGCCTCCAGTCACATGCTCACAGAGCAGCACTGCCAGATGTCTGGGTTTCACCTGGTGGTTCTGCTTTCAGCGGGTTTTTCAGGGGCCTTTGTACAAACACGAAAACCCTACACATTGCTGGCTTGTAAAAGCCACTATTTCCCTTCAATCCATCTGCCTCTGCAGTCATCCCTGATCATCAGGAGGTTGTCCAGACACTTGGAGAATTTTGCTCTCCCTCTTACATCTCCAAGTTGAGGAATCTAGTGCTTTCCCTGTCTGGGTAAGCTACCTCTGGTAAATTCTCCTGCATAGCAGCAAATGCAGGAGTATCTGCTGTCAGCAAAGCTTGGACCTGTTGGTTCCCTTCTGCCACCACTCTCTTGACTAGACCCCAACTTTATCAAGCAGTGAGATAAAACCAATTTCATACTAAATGCCAAAAGATAGGGGATTTTAACATTGATCTTCTAAGCTGGCGCCATTTCCAAATTTAACCTTCACAATATTGCTACTTTTGCTTTGCAAGTGCTGCCTGACCCTTGCTGCTGGGAACGTTTACTAAAACATGAACCACACCACTTTCCTTCCGGCATTTCTGCTGCAAGGTTCAAGATCTCCTAGTGAGAGCCCATCAAGAGGTTTTTTTAAATCACATCAAATCTGGAAGGAAGAATTGACCCCTGGAGCACTTACCTGCTACACGACTTTGCAGGTGCTCATTAAACTTCACATCACTACTATCACTGTGATGCAGAGAAGACTATATTCAGTCATTCACCACTGAAGCACAGCCAGGAAGTCTGCAAAACACAAAGAGAACAAATGAGGAAGTTCAGGCAGAAGATGGGTACGTAATGCATTTATCTAAATTAGAGATTGATTAAAAGAGAGATTAACTTACCCCTTACCTAATAAAATGATCTTAAAAGCTCAAGAGACCAAAAATAATCAGCTTTGAAGTGATCAGGGAAGAGTCAAAAGGCTGCTTCTCCCATGGGAAAAGGTGCAAATCACACTGCGGGTCTGTCAGCATTGCAAACATACCATCAAGCGAGGACCTCCCTCCTCTCACTCCATCCTCACCCACCAGCCTTCTCCTTTTAAAATGGATTAGGGTCAAATTAGCAGCTGCATTAAGTGCAAGGGTAGAGACAGTTTTGTCTGGGATTGGTTTGTCTCAGAAAAGGCATCTAGCTGCTGTAAGCAGCTTGTGAGGTAGAAATACTTGCTCAGGCAGCTGAGTTTAGAAAGCTAATGTGAGAAACAGAAAACACAGGAGAGGCAGGAAATAAGTCTAAGAGCATACAGGAAGATGTGAAACACAGAAGCACAGAAGATAAACTACCACATTTTAGGAGGGAGAAGTTAAGAAATTTTAGGTGAAACAGGAAACAAGCAAAGTCCTCCGAACAGAAGCAGGAGTGGATGGGACTGACAAGCTGGTTGCAGGGAGATAGAGACCTTACCCAGCCGAGCACAAGCAGGCTGGAGAACAGAGATTCACCACCCTAGTTACCAGCCACAATCACCACTTCAAACCCTCTGTCTTGATTCAAAGGATGATGAAAACGTGAATAATCCTTCTGTGGGTTAAGACAAACTTTGAATCTCGGTCCTTAAGGGATGAGTATTAAGTTGACTTGTCCTTGCTATGCTGAACCCCCTTCACTTCAGCAGTTACTGGGGAGGGGGTGGCTCAACCCTCCCTCATACCTGCTCTGACCATACCTTGTGTACAGTTTCACTTTTCTGTTTCTGTCTTCAACTGTGAGGCCAAATTGGGCAAATGAGCCCTGACCTCCCAATGCCTCGCAGCCTGCTTGCTTTTCAGGGCAACCAGTGCCACAACACTACCAGCAGCAGTTTCTGCTGAGCACAGAAGCAAGACACCCCAATCCCAAAAGGGCTGGATCTGTGCTGTAGTATCCCAGCTGATGTTTGCTAGCCCTCAGGGCCTGCAATGCTTAGTCTCATGGTGGCTCAGGGACAGTTAGGTACAGCAGGTGCTTCTGTTTGGAGGAAGGAGCTATGAAGTTCTGTGCAGGAACTGGACTTACATGCCCTCAGTTGTTAAAATATATTTTAAATCTCAAAAGAGAGAGTTTAAGTCAGAGTCTCCCTCTACTATATGTGTATAGGTGTTGGACAGATCTTAACTGAATTTTAGAAGATGGTCTAAGGTAACTACAAGAAGGTCTCTCACAATGGGTGTGTCTGCACTACATCATAGAATCATAGAATCATTTAGGTTGGAAAAGGCCTTTAAAATCATCACGTCCAACCATTAACCCAGCACTGCCGAGTTCACCACTAAATCATCACATATATGCATCTTTTAAATACCTCTGGGGACAACAACTCTACCACTTCCCTGGGCAGCCTGTTCCAGTGCTTAACGACCTCACACACTGGCACAAACCTCCATTCGCTCCCTCTGGAGGCAGTCTAAGCAGGACAGTATTTGTTGTGGGTCAGCCCTGGCGAAAAGCCTCCTCTTCATGCCAGAAATCAAACCTGCCCCTGCTCCAGTGAAGCTCAGCAGCTAGTCTGGCCTTTAGGTCTGTTTTCCTGAACTGATGGTCAAGGTTGGCTCAGCCAACTTTACATGACCCATGTGTGTGTGCAAATCAGAGCAACCTTAAAAAAACAAACAAACAAAAAAATGCCCTGTTGCACCCCTGGGCCATCTCTCAGTCACTCAAGCTACCTGAAGCTTAGATACCTCCTCCCTTCCTATAGCCCATGCTTAAGGGTGAATGGGTAGAAGGTTGTGCTTACAAAGCTGAGCCACATCCCTGCAAAACCTGCTGTTCATGGTTGGGCACACAGTGATGCCTCCCAGTGCACACCCTGGGCATGCTCCCTTCCTCCAGCCTGAAAACCAGAGTCTCTACCCCTCTCCACCACCCAGCAATTACAAGTGCTGATGGAAAGTATGCTGCCTGGCAGCAAACCCATTTTTTCCCCAATATAAATGGATTATAATTACACTTGGGAGAAAGAGCTGACCCACCCAACAGCCCATTTTAAAGCGGGTCTAAGGGAACAAGCCAGGAGCTTTTTTTCATCTCCCTTCTCCATTGCAACTTTGCTATGGTTTGCAATTGCAGTTCTGCAGAGCAGTGCACAGGACAGGACAGCAAAGACTTGTGCAGACTCTTCATGGAGTGAATATTTTATGACTGCTCCCCAGAACAACTGCTTCTTAACATTCACCTTGTTGACAGAGGCTGAATTTAGCTTAAATTTTGTCAGGATAGTTGTTTTAGAAAGGATACAGATGTATCAGGAGAAAACAATGCAACTGGAAAAATAAATGACCTTTTTTGCTGTGCAGTCAGGGCACTAGTTTAAGCTATAAGCCAAGAAAAAAAAAAAAGAAAGAGAAGTACACCACAATACAACCCACCAGGTGTGTTTCTTGATATCACACTATCTGTGTTAATTTCAAGTTCCAAGATACTGAAACAACAGTCAGCAGGTAGACAGTTGCAGAAGCCAGCCTGAAATTGTCCTTTTGAAAACCATATAGTTTTTACTTAAAAAAAACCCTTAGAAATTAGTTAGATCAGCTTGTGGAACACCAGAGTTACATTTATACAGGTCAGATTCCCTTCCTGCTACTCAATGCCATGTAAGGAGGATCACAAGGACCGCATCCCTCTGAGACCACTGTGCAGCAGAGGCACACAGGAGCTCTTATTGCTATGGAAAGAACTAACAAAAAACAAAAGGGGAACAGGACATGCTGCTTTGATGGCCCCAGTCGTCAGATGGCTCAAAACAATCACTCAGGAAAACCAAATCCCCCAGTCCCTGACCAGGGGTATTTAGTCTGACCTGGGTTTGGCAGGGAAGGATATTAGTATATTGGAATGTTTCAAGCAACAACAACAACAACAAAAAGACTGACAGGTTGGAAAGGGTCACCACCTAAGGTCTTGATAAACAGATACAACATCTTTGTCGTGCACAGGTCACTTCCTCCTTGCAGATGCCTCTGGTGCAAACACAGATAAATTTGTTCTGCACACCAAGTCATGCAAAAAAAATAAAGTCATCTACCAGCTGGGAGTCAAGAAGCCCTCAGGGCTGAAACCAGTACTCACATTGATGCTTTAACCTTTGGCAAATCAATTCACCTCTCTCCACATCTATGACAATCACACGTAGTAGGTGTATTTCCCTGAACAACTGAAGGAATTCCTTTCACGTATATTAAGGAAAAAATCTGGCCTTAAAAGAAGATGTCTATGAAGGTAGGCAGAATCACTTTTAAGTCAGAGCTGCAGAAGAGCATCAAATCCTCACCAAACTCAACTCAAAAACCTCACAAAACAAGATACGCTACACTACAGCTGCTCTCCTGTCCAAGTGCCGCATGCCTGGCAGCTTAGGTCCTTGGTTGGCAGCTCATGCCAAACACTCATGCCTGAAGGAGATGCATCAGGTATGGTTTAGGCCTATAGTACTTATTAAAAACATGTTAATAGTAATGTTTGCTTAGAGACACCGATGTTTATCTTGCCTGACCACATAACAGACACCAATAGCAACATGTTTTATTTTCCTGAAGGATTTTAATACAGCAGTTCCCAAGAGAACTGTTTCAGTGAAAGATTGTCGAGATAGATGCAAAGGCCATTAAGGTTCTGGTTCTGTGTATCTGTTTCAGGCTCATGACTTCAGTATCCCAGTTCTGTCTCTCTCTGATTTGAACTAAAATACCTATTGGCTATCTTCAAACAGATGCCCACACACAGGAACAGTAGCTCTACTAAAAAGCATCACTCCTCTCTGTACTCATTAGAGAGACGTATTGTATCTCAGAAGAAAGGCAAGTAATTTTTTTTAACTAGCTAAGCCCAAGCTCCGTAACACTGAAGAGGCAGCAAAGCTCAATGATGCAATTTGCATGGACTGTACATGCCTGAGATCACCACTGGCATCAGGACCCCACAAGCTGTCCCCACCAGCAAGAAGAGGTGGCTGCGGGGTCTCTATTCACTATGGCTCGATCCTGCAAAGGTTTCCCATGTGCTCTACTGAGGGGTCTGCAGCCAGTCCTCCTGCAGCTCACAAGGCCCCTGAAAGCAGGAGTCTCCTGCTCCCTGCGTTTGGCTTTGCCTGGGCTCCTGGGAGAGGAAAACCGAAAGATCTGTAGAAGCTTTGGTGGGCACAGTAGCTTGCCTTGGGGGCCTGATCCGGCCTGATGCCCGAATGCCCTCCGAGTCGAGCCACTTAGGCAGAGAAAGAGCACAAAACCCACTCGGTTAAGAGCAACCAGGGAAAGTCTCACCGACGCGACCTGTTGCAGGCAGAGACCGGCACCCGCCGCACCTCCTCGTCCTGCGGCTCTGCTCTCCAAAACCGCGGCGGCAAACACGGGCAAAGCCCTTCCCACAGCGGCAGCGCTGGGAAAGGGGGCACCCCACCTACCCTCCCGAGCCGCCTCCTACCCGCCTCCACCATGTGCTCAGGGTCCCCGTAGCCCCGGACGGGACTTACCGGGCCGGGTCGGGTGGCCGCCGGGGCCGCCGCTGCCCGCGCAGAGCGGCGGGTGTCGGCGGCCGCTCCCCGGGTTGCTGGGGCGTCCCGCGGCGCTCGGAGAGGTGCAGGCGAGTCCGCCCAGCCTGGCCGGAGCGGGTTTCCCTTTCTCTTTGTTTCTCTCCTCCTTCAAACCACCCCCGCCAGCCCTAGGAGCCGAGCCATCCTCCGGCGGGCTGCAGTTTACACTCTGAGCTCCCTCCCGGCTCCCCCATTAGCTTCCCAGATGGTTTTGTACAGAGGGCACGGGGAACAGAGAGGAAATGCGCTCATTTTGCTTCTCGGATGTATTCTGACCTCCTGGTGGTCGTGCCTGAGAGTCACGAAAGCTGCTGAAACACGTAGCCTCACTTGTAGTTCATATCAAAGTAAAGGAGTGTTTCCCAGGAACCCTGAACCGTTTTCTGGTACAGCGATGGTACAAGCAGAAACTTGGTGAATCTGCCCAACACCCTGTCGGGGCAGAGCAGTGGCACTAGTTTCTTTGTAGCGGTGGGGGAGCTGAGGCACGGCAGAGCTAACCAATTCTAAAGGCCACGGTAAGGGATTTAAAATAGTGCTTTCTAACACTGCTCTCATTCTACGGTTCAAGGGCACCTTCTTAAAGATCTAGCAGAGAAATAAGTTTGCTCAACAATTACCACTTCCACAAAGAAGTTTAAGGGCACCAGGCTTAAGCAACAGCATAGTAACATCTATTTGATGTAGGGGAACTACAGATCGCTTAACTGCAGCCCTCCTCTTTCCACAGAATTGCAACAACTGTCTATTATTACCACTGGTATGGCACGTTGCATGTTCACCACTGCTGCTTTGATTTTTGTTAAGCTCAGGCGGTGGGCATGTGCTGTGGTGGGAAACAATCTGCGTGTTATATTGCAATAAGACTGCGATATCAAGAGGGCACCAGGCAAATGTGGGCACAGCTTTGCACTGAAGCTGTCTAGCTCGTGATAACTGAGACTATTAAGTCAGCTTGTTCTCTGAATTTCCTGAAGAGCTTATTGAATTAAGTAACGATTTTAATGTTATTCAAAAGGATTTGTGTTCGTAAATGTGTGTGTATGGGTATTATTTCCTTAGTGTCTGAATCAAGTTTATTCAGGTTTATTGGCAACATGGGTGTTTGGTAGTACATTCCTTTCTTATTATGCCATAATCTATGAAAATCATCTCTAGCAAAAGCAGTACTGGAATCTCCCCGCTTCAGTGCTGCAGGACTCAGCCTGTCTTGGTGCATTATTTATTTCCCCTGGGAACTTCACAGCAGCAGTAGGAGAGAAAACAAGCTCCTTCTCCAAGATCACTGCTATTCATCACCTAAGCCAAAGGAAAATGTCTATTAATATCACCTGTATAAAGCCTGACAAGGTAGTAATTACTGATTCTGACTAAATATATACACACATTGGACAATACAAATCACTATGGGTTACAGTGATTGTAGTTTACATTCATCTGCAAAATTTCCCCGGGGTACAGGGAAAAGGCCTGAACATTTTTCAAAGGAAGGCTCACATCCCAACAGATTCTATTACATATCCCCCCATCCAGTTCAGGATCTACTTTCTATGACACTTAGATGGTATAAAATTATGATAACAAAATGATACATATAAATGGAAAAGTCAAACCAAGACACATTATTTGATTTGTATATATATATATTTTTTTGGATGCAGTTCATCAGTTTGAAAGAGGAAGGAAAGCTAGAAGCACATATCCTGACAACCTCAGCACATGATTCATTGTTTGAGTATTGCTGCACTGCAGAAAGCTTAAGATGATTATCTTGCTAAAGGTAGTAATTTATTTGATAATGAGCCAAGCACCGCTAACCTTACTCAGATGTTGGGCAGGGCCTGAAGCTGCGAGCAGTGGAGTAACAGTACCACAGTTCCTTGCACAGTGGGACATAGCCTGTGGCACTGTCACATGGCTGCTACTGCAGCAGAAATCAGATATAATAATATTGTATCTCAAATGGACTCTAAGATCCCATCAGTAGGAGGAGGAAAAGAGCAAGATTTGGGCTGAGACTTAAATTCTAAATATCTCTCAGCTGCTTTCAGACATCTTGGGAGACTGAGACATTATTTTATTCTTTCTGTTAATATTTCCAATCCATTACAAAACTAGCAGTATTTCCTTAAGCTATTGTTAACAGTAAATAAAAAAAAGTAATCTTGCAAGATCTACAAAGAGAGCATATGGATATAATAGAGAGGCCATGGGTTGGCAGCGGTGAAACAGGTTTTAGTACAGCTTCCAGCTGTCATCTCCACCAGGAACAGAGATAGCTGCCAACCTGAAGCATGAAGAGGGATCACATTAATACTTAACACAGAATAAGCAGGAATTATGATTGTGCTCAAATCAGGCCATGATGAAGCCCTACCTTTTATACTGCAAGTGTTTGTGTAAGTCTAAAGGAGACTGCAGCAGGCCAGGATTTGAATAGATGCAGCTCACTGTGACCCAGCAGAGCAGGAGCATGAACAGACTAAGGGGAGAATGGAGTGGGGGACTCCTTTTCACCCATGAATATTTCACACTTCCTAACTACCATGCAAGGAAATGTGCAGGGAGATGGAGTCACCTCTTCATAGCTCACCATAAAGTGGCCTCATCTACCCTCTTACACCTGACCTTATAAATACCTTGAATTTCTGTCATTTCTATAGCCTTCCCTGGGTGTTAAGATATTTTTTTATTAATAGTCTTTTTGTCCCAGAGGACTCCAAGTGTCAAGTAGCGAAAAATGGCAGACAAATTTTCTGCTAGGGAAAGATTTGGTTGATTGAGAATTAAAAGGCTGAAGAATAAAATACGAGGGGAGCACAAGTCAGAGATTAAGGCGTGGATTCTGCTGCTGGAAGTGAAAGGCTGTTGTAAAGCATGGTGGGAAGTTGTTTCTGCTATTGAACACATGATGACTCTAGTCATATTTGAAACTCATTTTTAAATACACAGAAATGTTGGAAAGACAGCCACAGATCAGAAATGGTAAGCAGGTAATGGAAATAATCCACTGAAGAAACCTGAGTGCTGTGCAGGTCCAAGTATGTTTATGTTACCTTGTGGGCTTTTCTTCATAAGCCTCTAGGGATCAATAATGCTGGCAGCCAGGATGGAGGGGGGGGGGGGGGCATCACTTTTATCAGACTGCTCCTCCAAATACATAGTGGGGAGAGTCCCCATCATGTCACTTTCCAAATCTGTAGGTCAGATTGGTAGCATAAACTATAATACTGGTGGTGGTAAGAGCCTGCAGTGGGCAGTGATGGTAATGGGGATCTGCAGAGTACTGTTTTCCTCCACTCATCTTGGATTGTCCCTGCATTTGGCTCAGAGAAGGGTAGAAGAAAGGAATTTTCTAACAGGTGTGGCAGGTTGCCATAATCCTAGTTGCAGAATTGGGAGGAACAACTAGGATGGAAAACTGTTCTGCAGTTTCAATCCATGCTGGGTAATGGAAACTTGATTTTAGTTGCTTTCCATAACTGTCATCTATTTTATTTTTTATGTGGAGCATGTAATTTTACATTATACACAGACTGCTTTAGCTTCTGTCTCAGAGCTAACTGAGCTCTTTATTTGGGTGTTTCTATTAATCAAAACTTTTCCATGATTTTACTTCATAAGAAAATGGTAATCTTTTTTTCCTCTTGAGATCATTGGCTCAACTCTAGTGCCAAACATGATCAAAGGTTACTGCAACTTGAGATCTGTTGCGTTATCTTTACGAGCAAAGTAGAAAGCCTCAATACAATTTAAAATGAACAACTGTTCATATTATAAAACTATAATTTAGTTTGAAAATAAGAGGAGGAGAAGACATTAAAAAAGAATATAGTAAAAATATCGGTTAGATGATTAAGTAATCAAGAACTGCATAATGGAGAAAAAGGAGTATTTTTAGTAAGTTCTTGCTCCTTACAATACTGCAAAACTGATGTGAATCTGAGAAGGCAAACTGGCTTCCAGGGTATGTTTCAGGGCTTCAGTCACTGACAGTGTATGTAGCATCACTGGTGTTTGAGGCCATCAGGTTATGATTTCCATATCCATGGGGAAATTACAAGACTTATAGTTAGATAAGTAATATTTATGTAACATATTTGTGATATATATATAAAATAATATTTTAGTATTAGTAAATTGTCAGGTTAATTTTGCATTCCTTAGTGGCAGACAGTCTCCCATCGGTGGTATTATCTGAGTAAATTGAACAAAATTGTATGCAAATACAGGACCTCATCCATGAACACGTGTTCACCTAACAATTATGTCTCCATGTATTAATTAATATTTGTAACACGTTTCTAAACCAGAAAAGACTGTCAAAGCTGAAAATAGGTATTGTTTGGCAGGGGGCAATTTATCAAACCACTATGGTGGTGGACTGCCACCTAGCGATGCTCTTCCTCGCGACAGTGCGGAGTGAAAGGAAACGCACTTCAAGCCCTAGATCTCAGCCTTTCCTTTATCAATTCTTCTTATCGTTGCCTTCCAGTGTCCACAAGGTTCATTTTACACTTTCCAGAAGACATGTAACTGTCATGGTACCTGCCCCAAATTGCTTACATTTTCCTGGGTGATGTTATGATAACATTTGACACTATTTATGTCTCTGCAGTAGCTAATAAATCCTTACACTCAGGAAGTGATGGCTTATCATTTTCTTGCCACTACAGTTTAAAGCATGCATTAAATTAACTGCCTGAGGGTTGCGATCTCAAATAAATCAGTAAGCAAATATTTCTTCTCTAGTAACCCTTTCTGCATGCACACAAACACACCTCACTGATGCGAACCTCTCTTTCAAGCAACTGGTGAAACAGGTGATTCTGCTTATATACCGCGAAGTATGGGTGTCTCTTCAACAAAGTCAGACATTCAGGGAAATAAATAACAATCTTTTCAATAAACTGAAAACTTCTGTCTCTGGCTTGTCCCTGCTGTTAATGGAGATTTTTATTTTATTTTTTTTTAATTATTATTATTTAATGTGTATTCTTCTGTAGTTGTGGGAGTTACTAGCAGAAAGGGTTTCCCAGAGCTGGGAACACAGGCTCAGCTTGAACAGGAGTGTTAAAAAGTGATCCCACTTCAAGAGCTCCACCTTGTCTAGAGGTTCATTCTATGACATGAGTGCATCATTTATATCCATGACAGTCACAACACTATTGATATGGTTATTTTCACTGTACTCATGAAGATAAGCCACAAGGAATTTTAAATGTCTGGTCCCAAGCTATAGGAAATTCTTGCAAAGGTCAGAAACCCAAATGTCCTCTTGAGTGTCAGTCCAGCTTCTTGGTCATGAATCTGTCAAGGCATTCTGTAGGTTTGCTGCAGAATTAATTCAAAGTAAATATTTGAGTCCTGCCACTGATTCATGTCTTGTTTGTACTTAAAACTATGTGCTGTGAGTTGTGGTGTTTTAAGGCATGGTGGCTGGCTTATCAAAAACAGGCTTTAGCATGAGTTATCAGGGACTCCTAACACAGTCATCCTACTATGTCCACACTGCATTTAGAGGTGCAGCTACGATGATAGCAAACTTATCAAATGTGAATGAATTTAGCTCAGATGGCACTTGTAAGGAAGATCAGCCTGTACAGTCACCCTCAGAGGATCCCACAGAACACAAATCACCAGCAGTTTGAAAAAGATAGATTAGAATCACAGAGTGGTTTGGGCTGGAAGACACCTTTAAAGGTCATCTAGTCCAACCCCCCTGCAGTGAGCAGGGACATATTCAACTAGATCAGGAAGCTTGTGGGAATGCCTAAATAAATGGGTATCATTTTTGGACACATTTATGCTGTTGCCCATAAGTGCAAACATGAACTAAAGCACAAAACTATCTACCCCACATCATAAGTTTTGCCTCCTATTTTATTGTTAAAGCCATAAGAAAGAATATAATAAATACCAAGGTCATATAGTTAATATGTAAATCTGAAGATTTTTTTTGTTTGTTTGTTTTTTAATCATTTTTTATTATTATTCTTTAATTTTGTTTGCTTGCTTGCTTTATTTTGGTTGGTTTGTGGTAGTTTTATTTTATTTTTTATTCTGAGCATATAATCTTCCTCCAGCAGTATTCTGCTAGCAAAATTAAAATAATATTATTATTATAAAGTTCAAGACATTTGGTCCCCTTGAGAATCTAAAATCCTAGAATCAAGGAATTTATAATTATGATCTTCCTGGTAATTTTATTATGTAAGAAACATCAGTACAAAAGAAATTGAAAAAAAAAGAAGAAGAGTGCAGAACTTAGAAAAGGAATTTTATTGTTTGGGTTTCTTTTTTCATTAGAAGATTTCTTTGAAATGATTGGAACTATGTTTCACCATGTAGGATACTTTGTAAATTAAGCCATAGATATAGAGAATACATTATAAAATGTGTATCATTCCCAGTTCTAATGGTACAATCAGACCATTTGAAAGCATCCATTTCAAATTGCCCATTTTGCCATGTAATTAGTAAAATGAAGCACTACAATTCAGGCTTCATTAACCCAGGAAGAGAAGTTTTCAACGTTGTTATTAGTTTCAAGTGGTACTTTAAGGTCATAACCAACATCCATTCTGCTAGGTTGTGTATACATAGTATAATACATCCCTGCCCTAAAAAGCTATCAGATGAAACAATCTGTGACCCCGCAGACATAAACCCAACTATTTTAAGGGTTAGCTGGGAGTGGAGCACACAGCAGCAGGTGATACTGGAGCCTGGGGCCCCTGGCCTGCCTGCCCTTGTTCCACACCGCGGTTTGTAAAAAACCGTTCACACGCACAGACGAGCCAGTGCGAATAGTCAGGTGCCATGGAGCAGCCAAGCTCCAAACGTCATTTGTGCCCCAGAACGGCACAAATCCCCTTTAAACACCTCCCTCAGGACCCTGCCTCTCTCCGTGCCTTGGGGGGGACGCTTGACTCTCCCTGCCAAGCTCTACCTCTCCCTGGCCGCGCTGCTCCGCTCACGGACCGGCTCCTGGCCTTGCGTGTCCGTGGGGAAATACTCCTCGGTGTCGTTGATTGCAGTCCCCGACGGCTGGACTTCAACAGCAAGACGGGCAGCTTTGGCGAAACCCACGAGGCCGAAGGGGCGGGGGAGTGACCGTGATCAGGGCCTTGTACAGGGCCGCGACGGGCCTCTCCGCGCAGCCTCTGGGCCACGGGCCCACACAGCCGTGCGGACCACACGGAGCCCGGAAGGCGTCGGCGGCGAACCCGACCTCCCCATCTCACCGGCCGCTACCGCGGTCACGACGCTCCGGCCCCGCCCGCCGCCGTTGCTATGATACAGCGCGGCGGCCTCTGCACAGCCGCGGCCTTGGGGAGTCCCGGCCCCGACACCGACCCCCGGCCCGGGCCCTACGGCCCCCAGCCCACCGGCAGCATGGCTGAGGTGAGTTTGCCCTCACCCTCCGGTTCCTGCCTGTTTTTTGGACAGGCCGAACACTATACCTCAGAATAAGCCCAACAACATCATCTATGTATCATCTCTATACCATACTGATGTGTCAATTTACTTTTCTGAGAAAAGCTCACTTAGACCCTGTGTTGAAAGTAGGAGCAATTAGACTACTTGTACATTGGCAGTAATAGCACATTTTAGGAATTCCTACTGCTTTTAAGATTATGTTATGTGTGTGATTCCAGCTGCTCCTCTCCCTCTTCTCCCACACTGTTACTGCTCTTCTTTTACCTCTATTTATAATCACAAATGTAAACAAGATCAAAACTAAAGGTTTGATGTTGGAGAGGAGGATGAAATAAGAAGAAACTGAAATGTGATGCCGTGAGCACAGGAGCAGTTTCGAGGGCGTTATGCACCAGACTTCAGCCATGCTGTGCAGACCAACCGACCAAGCGAGAGAGTTTGAATATTGTAGTTGTCTTTGCTGTTTTTTCACTGAAGTTGCTGACACAGAAAAAAACCCCCTTTAAATCAAAGCCTTGGAATTGAAGCCAGTGCCTCTGCCTTGATGCATCTCATGGCATCACTTTTCTTTCAAGAGATATGGGTCTGGTGTTACTGTTAATTTCAGGTTTTTTGGGTAGTGTGAACTTATGTATCCTCCCACCCCCAAAAACCCCAAATATAAGCCAAAACCCAAAACAAAACCAAAACCAATGAAACAAATGAAACATGTCATTTTGCTCCCAGATTCAGATTTTTAGATCCAGTTAACTCCCAAGAAGTGGCCATACTGCTTCCTCTTGCTATGATTGCATTCTGTTGAAAGCTGCGATGAAGTCTTATTTTCAACTGTTTTGAAAACTATTGGTAGAATCTGGTGTCCAGCAACCAAGCTGAGAACATTTGGCATCAGAACTGAGCCAGATCAAAAATGCCTTCTGTGAAAGATTTAACAGTAGCATTTCCAGCAGAAGTAGGGTTGGCTTCTGCTGACATTACTGGAGCTTTCAGACACTTATCTGCAAGTGATTTGCTGGCACTATCTTCACAGAAAGCATAAACTAATCAGACTTTAGAGTGTAGAGAACTGGGAAGAATGGAGACTAAAATACTGGGCTTCCTGAATAGTTGATGCATTATTTAAACACTATCACAATTATGGTATTTTATAGACCTATCTTTAAAGTAGTTGTGGTACTCAATTACAGGAACTCTGTTAAAGTACAAGTTATTTCAGTAAAATTGGGGGCATCTGTTTGAAAAATAGACTGTAATGTGCATATCATATGATAGCAAGAGAACTTATTTCAGAAAATTTTGTCATGATTTCTTAGTAGCTGTTACACACTCAGTATATTGATTTTTCATGTTCTGGGGTCATAAGTGAGATGTTGAATTCCTTCTGTTTGTTGATTATCTATCTCATTTCATTCAGGAACAGTCTGACAAATTGTATCTAGAAGAAAGTGCATTTGAAGTACTGGAAAAAGACTTCCAAGAAGTCATCAACCTACTTAAGGGAGATAAAACTCTGGAAAAATTCCGGATAGAATATGAGAAGCTCCATGCTGTTATGAAGAAGTCTCATGAAAATGAGAAGCGTCTTATGGAGAAATGCAGGGCACTGAATGCTGAGCTTGTGGTGAATTCATCTAAAGTAGCTGCACTCACAAAGCTCTCTCAAGATGATGAGGGAACTATATCATCAATGAGGATGGTAAAGTTTCAAATATCATTAAATATGATCTGAAATTGTTAATGAAAAATGTAATAAGAAAAGCATCTAGAAGAACACTTTATATAGAGAACTAGCTGGAGGACTAAGTATAGAGCTGACATCTCTAGTTCTTTAACCTCTGCTCAGCTACCAATTTTTTTATTTCCTCAGCCTGGTATTTTTACAGGTCCCAATCAAATTCTGTGTTTATTTGCACTAGACCAACTCCATCAGCTTTCAAGTGGTCACTGATAGTTTTTGTTTAAGCACATTTTCAACTTAATATGCAGCTTCTGATTCATTAGTAGTTTTGAAGGGCTGCTTGAATGTTAACTATTGCCAGAACATAAAATCTATTTACTTGCTGAAATATGGATTGTAGTCCAGGGAAGTGTCATCAACTCATAAAAATAAATGTTTCATGGTGTTTTTGAAAAGGATTTCTATATAGCATCTCAATGTGATTTTACCAGTTTACCCCGATGTGTTCTTTGTTCTTATTGATTTGAACTCTGTCAAATCAAAGTGCTTGACTTGCTAAAAACAGGTAGTGTTTTCAGCCCTACAGTGAGGTTTGACTACCAGAAAACTAGAGGGCCCAAATGACCAGAAGACTGTATTTTGAAATTTTTCCTTCTGATGGTTTAAAAACTTAGGCTGTGGTACCTAGACAAGCTTTAATTTAGAATTTAGTTGAGAAACCCCCATGCCTTACATTAAAGTGTTTTGTTCCAGTAAAATTAATTCAGTGTAACAATCCAAAGTGATTTATGAGCATTACAGAAATAGAAATCTTTTAAATGAAGTTTCTTGTCCTTAGAATTATGAAGAAAATACACTCAGAATAAATATAAATAGCAGTGCTGTCATCCTATGGCTGCAGATTGCTTGTGCCATGGGACTGCTTAAAGCATCCTCAAGGAGGAAAACTTTGTAGATCTTGTTGATTTTTACTGCTACTAATCAAAACTTGGTAGGTGGGTGTCAGGAACCACAACAATCCTTATAATTTTCTTTCTGCTATTACATAGCAATACTCTGAGTGTGAACAGTAGCAGAGACAATCCTTCAAGATGTTCCCAAGCTGAGGAGACATTATTTTAGCAATGTCATAAAACTGAGGAGAGTAAGACTAGGAAGAATAACAGCCTTTCCAATTTTAGCAGCTAATTTGAAGCTCAGGCAAGGTCTGACTTAGCAATACCACCTACTATTGAACCAGCTAAGAGATTTTGTGGGGAAAAAGCTGTTTGACAATATGATTGTATTAGAAATGACATGCAATGCACAACATTAGACATTTCAATTCTAGTGGTGTGCTATGGGCCAAGCAAATACTTTTTCAGTTTATTTATGAGAATTAATATTTGCCTTAAATATCCAGGAATAATTTGGATATTGTTTAAAATGTTCATGTCATGTTTTGGGGTTTTGTTTGGTGTACCTTTCATATCTGACGTTATTCTCCTTTCTGAAGGGAAGTTCCATTACACCTGTAATTTTACTAATTACACTATAATTTTACTAATATTAAAAAAAAAAGTATTTTGCAAGTGCCCAAGGAAGGTGTTGAGGTAAGTTCAAGTGCTAAAATAGCAAAGATGGTCTTCTTCATCACCAAGTTAAACAAACAATCTGTCCCGCTGTTTTGTTATTATAAAAGGTAGGAAAATGCTGGTGGGGCTGTTCCTGTAAAAATGGTATAGTTGCTTCAAATTAAGGCCCTAATCTTGATGACTTGATGGGTCATCAGGATATCAGGTGTACAGCCTTCCTCTTCTAGATCATTATATCATATACAAATAAAAGTTGCACAAGCAATTTTTTTTTTTTCCCATGTGAAACCTGGTCATAATCAATAGGATTTGTTTTGGGGCAGAGGTTACCTACACAGTTCACTGGCTGGTAGGACCTGGGTCAGTCATAAGCAATAGCTCTTAACTGTCTGATGGTTGTTCAGTGCTCTGTTTTGTAGTTTTAGTAAACTGGACATAATAGTCTGCTCTTTACGGTCATATTAAAGGAGCAAATGTCCAAGCTGAACATGAAGGGCATACAATTATTTTTCATTAATAGGGATACTGATCCACAAGACTGCACTGGAAGAATGTTGGAAGGGGAATTTATAGGAACTTGTACTGCCCTGCTTGGAATTACCAGGTTTTAAATTTCCAGAGGTATCAGCCTGCAGGGGGAGAATGGACTTCGACAATTCCATGGGAGTTATAAAGTGAAGACCTTTATTATCAGTACATCCCCTGGTTATATGAAGCAGGCCTTACTGATCACGCACACCAACAGCGATGATTGGAAACATGCGACAGCCCACACACCGTTCACGTGCCTATGTCTACTACATGACTGGTTGCTATCTAAGTCACCCAGTACCCCCCACAACCTGCTTTTATCTACTTTGTTCTGTCTTATCTTCTTGCTTCATTGCTTTTTCTCCACTTTCTTTTTCCTTCACACTCTTTCCATGATTCAAGGACAGTTCATGATAACAGTGTTCGTTTTCTTCCAAGATCCCACATCAACCCAATATAAGAAAGCGTTTCAATAATTCTGAATTTCTGAGCAGTGAAACTGCTGTAATCTGTTGGAGTAATTAATGAAAATAAAGTAAGGCAGTCACACTTTATGAATTCCGCTTCACAATTTCCAGAGAGTTCCAGTACTTTTCCACACATTTTAAAATTATTCTAGGTGCAAACATCCAAAGGACTTCTGTCTTTAATTGTACAACAGACTGCAATGTGTCTTACCTACCCAACCATGTGCTGCAATGACCGGTGATGCTGACACACTGTGTTCGTTCAGTTCCCCTCTGCATTAAGTAATAATGTGAATGTTTTTATAACCAAGGCTTCCACCATCAGAAATTTCCTCATCTTTACTTTTGAAATTAAAGGAAGCAATCTCTTGATCTGTTATTCAAAGTAAAATGTACAACCAAGAACAAAAACTACATCAGTTTCCCTAATGCTGAAGTCTGTAGCAAATTCTATAGATATTGCTTATCAATGGGGCCATCATCTGTGCCTGCTAACTTTATTGATAAAATTGTTACAATTCAATACAATTGTTTTTATACATAATAATCAAGATAAAGTTCAAAAAGCAGAGTTTAGGGTGACCTGAAATCACTGCCTATATGAACGGCCTTGTTGACTTCAGGGGATCACTTTTGCAGATACTCACCATAACAAAATACTCACCCAAACCAGTAAGACCTCTCAGGGCATATGGATTTTATTCATCAGTTCTATCCCCCAAAACTCCAATCATAATTATTTAATTCACCAATTTTAATCTCAGTCTAATCAGCCATCAGGAAGCTTTGATTTAAGTAATCAGCTTTAATCTTATTTTCCATGTGCATTTTTCTAGAGAAAGGTTGGTTGCTTATTATTGGTTGGCAAATTTGAAGCATGTTTATTTACAGCTATATTTTTTGCTTTTCTGCCAGTCAAGATGATACACTATGTCTTCATACCATTATTTCAGCCGAGCATGCATTTATTTAAATGTCATAATTGAACATTCTTATGTAAGATAATAATGAATGAAAAATTCATTATTTACTAGATGTTGCTTAATATTTTATGTGTGATCATTGCTGCATTTGAGTAGAAATTAGAACTCAAAATGTATAAAATATAAAAATTGGATTTAATATTTTAAACTGTTTAAATATTCTTGATACATAAGTGAAAGGCACATTTTTCAAACTAAGTAATTTATTAAGTAATGAAAATACTGTTTATAAGTACTGAATTTAATAGACTATAATCTCCTTCAGAATTTCTGAACAAGTAAAGACTTCTGTTTAACTCTTTATTAATAGGTTGGGTAAAAAAAAAAAAAAAAAAAGAAGAGCAAACATTCCAGATGTTTAAGTGCCAGATGGTTTCGCAAATTTGGATATGCTGAACCAGTTGAATAAATAAAATAATAATGTATTCCCTCTTCAGTTTGAAGAGGCTACAAATGTTATATTTTGTGTTATCTTTTCAGAAAATTCTGGTAGCCTGTTACTTCTGCTAGTTCAACAGCTTGAATTTTTAATTTAGGCAGGAAACATCTAAGTATGACATTTATTTGATTTAAAAGAGTTCAACAAATATCTTAATAATAAACCATAATACAGGCATCATCATGTTGAGTTTAATATTAAATTATTTTTTTTTTAGAACCAGAGATGTGGATTTCAACAAAGAACTGCTCTAAACAATTTGATATAAATTAAATTATTTGATATTCTTCATTGTGGAGGCATTAAATTTCTTTTTTTTTTTTTTTAGCCACATCATTTTCATACGATTCAAGTAGGAGTTGAAAGGAGTATGGCCTGCTGTAATGTAATGCTGCTTCTCTCTGGCTCTCTTGGGGAGACTCTAGAGCTAATGTAGAGCTGAACAACCACACTTGGACTCTAAACCTGTACAAGTCCATAACTCCACCAGGAGCCAGCTGAGATAAGAGCATGTGAAAGAGGACATCATGCTGTGATTTGCAGCTCAGGGGACTTCTAGTGTCAAAAATGTCTTCATTATTTACAGAGTCTTTGGAAACTTCTCCCAGAGAAGTTGCTTTCTGAATTTATGCATTGTCTCAGGACAGGATTTCAGAACTGGTAGGAGCTTGGCTTGAACCTGGCCAGGAATAAGCCTGCTGTGTGATTCTTAAGGATCTGATTCAAGGGAGAGGGATGCAAAGGAATTAAAAAAATCAAGTGCACCCGCCTCCTCTATCCTGTTTGTGGATGCTAAACCCTGGGCTCATGAGAGGCACACTTCTGTCATTTAAGTAATTCCTCTGCTGAAATTTGGCATGAGAATTGTGGCTTGTCTAAATATATAGTTAAAATCAAAATAAACTAGGTCTCCATAGATAAAAATGAACAAAGAGGGAGAAAAGCTCAGATCGACATCTTTTTCTCATCCAATTCAAATTGGATGTTCATTGTCACAACAGTTAATAAGATTTTCACAGAAATAAGTGAGCTATTTATGTAGATGGTACCTTTGTGGGAAGAGAATTTTCATAAAATTTTTAGATGTTAGAGGGACTCACATGACTAAAACCTCATAGAATGAGATTTGATAATATGCAGATCTATGTGTTAAAGAAAATGTGTTAGAGATTTGTGATGTAAATTGACAGAGCCTGAGTGGCTCAAAATGTTTGCTTTGCCCTCATTGAAAAGAAAAGACAATTATTGAAGAAAACTGTTGTGAATCTATGCATGAAAAGTTCTGAAAATCTGTTTTCTTAATTAACCAAAATGAAAGGCAACATTTAATTAGTTGATAATTTTTAACCTTAATTTAATTTATGTAATTGTTTTCCATGTTATTCCTAGGAGCTTGAAAAGGCCTGGAAAATGGTGGATATAGCCTATGAAAGGGAACAGAAAACAAAGGAAACAATTAAATCACTGCAAAAGGAAATTGCTTGTCTAAATAATGTAGTGGAGCAAGGATCTGAACTATCCCCGGGACAAGACTACAAGTAAGTTTTCCTCTGGGAGGAGAAAACCTGGTCTGATTTTCTATTATTATATACCTTGTTCAGCCACTTAGCTACTACAGACACTGGAAAATACAAGTAGTTGTCTTTTCTGCCTTTTACTTTTCTCATGAGTGCACATTTATTGGTCTATGTATTTATGCAGTGAGCAAGTACAGAGTCAGGCTCTGAGTGAGTTCATTTGGCATTGGATTAAGCTGATAGATCAAATAAAATCCATATTATGCATTTTCTCAGTATCTGTCATATTGTTTTATCTGACTAAGATTTCAACATACTCTGTCTTTGAGAATAGGATCCTGTCAACATTTTTACATCTGATGGCAGCAGGGTCAAGCAGATAAATCAAGGAAGCAGGAGACTTGATTTATCTTCTGTTTGTTATAAGGCATTATCACTGTCAGTATTCCTGTTTGTATTTTTTTTTAAAATGTTTTCAAGACTATGGAGTATTTTACTGAACTGTTATGCATAGAGGGACCTAGTCCCAGGTAGAGCCGCTGGCTGCTACAGTGTGCAAATAATGATCCTCAGGAGCTGCTCAAAAGCTCTCCCAGGGCTAGTGTTTGTAATATCAGGTCCTCAGACTGTGCTTATGCTGTAAGATTAAGTTTGAGTTTAAAGATATTTACCCTATGACCTGTGGACTTCCTATTGAAATGGATGATGGTTGGCCCAGCTGGTTCTGGCTTGAAATTTTCATACTGTGTAAGTCACTTATTTATATTATGCATTCAGGATATGTGTGGGGCATGCTCATCTCCCTGTGCACTGTGTATCCAGCCTGCATAAACAAGACTTGTGTCTGTGAGCAAGGCCTTTGGTGTGCTCCCCCCCAAGTAATGTGCCAGCACATATACCACCTGCATGCATGAGAAACCCTTTCCTTCACCTTTTGTCCCTGAAATGTCCTGGACCTGTGTAACAGGTTTCCTCGGTCATGAAGCCCTGTCCTAGTACAGCTCTCCCTAAAGGCAGCTCTCTGTGTTTGCTCTTTGCATTTTCCTGCCTGAGTCAAGAGCTGTTACTTTGCCAAGGCCCCACTCCTGCCATTTCCAGTTACTGCCCTGGCTGTTGAGACGTGCCTACTTTCTTCTTCTTAAAGGTCCTTCTGCATTGCTCTGCAGTTCCATATTTAAATACCCTGTCCAGTGACAAGGCCACGGCACTAGACTTTGCTGGGCTAAAAACCCTATAGTATTTCAGAACTGCAAGTCTGTTTTTTAGGGTTGAGCTTGAACCCACACTGCTTGGACTTCCTTCAGATCATAAATGTGTCCAAACAGGGAGTCTGTCATATTCTTAAATTAGGTGACTGTAAGACATGATGTAGTTCAGTGCTCAGTCAGGTAAGCTGCAGAGACACTGGTTACAATAATGTAAAATCTTTGGTCCCTGAGTAATTTTGCAATGGGCAGAAAAGAAGGAATTTTGATCCTTGTTACATTTCTTGCAAACTGAAGGTTTCTTCAGACCCATGAGGATGTGATTTAACAAGAAAGAGTGACTTATTGGACAAGGTTAGCTTTTAAAGCTACCTATGTTGATGGTAGCTATAATCACAGTAGGTAGAGCATATAATTAAATTGACTAGCAGAGCCTTAATCCAAAAGGAGTTTATGATGAAACAAATTTCTTTTAAACTCCCGTTTCTTACAAAAAATCTTGATCTGGCATAGGAGGAAGAACAGAAATTGTCTGCCACACTGCTTGACTCTTCTTTCCTTGCTTCTAGCATCCAGGATTTACTAAAACTTAAAGAAGAGGTAACAAAAGAGCGAAATGAACTTTTGTCAGAGGTCGTGAAGTTACGTCAAAGTCTAACTCAAGCCACAGAGCAGCAGCAGGATGCAGAAAGGGCAAAAAATGAGGCAGATCAATCCATTTTGCAGGTCTGTACAGATCACCAGGTGATGATTTAGGCTTTGTCCTGAACCATTCTCCACTCTTGCAATTGATCTCCTTTGACTAGTATGCTACTACCTGTTGATTTGCATCTCAAACATTTTCAGGAGTGCTCAGAAAGGAGTTCTTTTGTGAATGATTTTCCCATTTTTCTCTTCTTCTGGGCTATATACTTTGCAGAGTGTATTGTCATGTACCAGCTGCTTCCATAGCTTCCCAATACCCTGAATGAGGCCAAGGTTCTTTTGCCTGCATCATAGTTGTCTGTCATACTGGAAATCTGCTTCATTTTTTTCCTGCATTGTAAATCCTTATGCTTGAAAAGAACAACTTAGAACATGGACCTGGGAAGAAGATGCTAGGTCCTTTGCTGTCGGCTGTCATGTGATAGGTTAGAGACCTACTTTCTACTTTCTTATTCACACTGATTCCTGCATACTGTTTTTCAGCTTAAATAATTTTTCACCTCATGAGTGTCTGTAGAGAGCAGTCACATTCCATCTCAGCTTTACTTTTTTGTCTCCTCTTTCAGTTAGGTTCTTTGTTTTTCTGACTGAGTAGACAGTTGTTCTTTACTGATCAATACATATAGCTTTTTTTTAGTGTGTATAGCAGCTAGAGATTCAGAACACTGAGGATCAATACAATACCCACTGAATGGGGAGAAAGTAGAAAAGGATGGAAGATGGGATAGAGAACTCTGATACATCAAAATACAAAAACATAATAAGGAATAAAAGAATGTAAAGCATAATATAAATAAGAGCTTGAACAAGACAACAGGAGAAAGGAAAAGCAGAAAATAACACTTGAAGAACAGAGAAGAGATAGAAACAACATTTAGTTTACAGTTTTTTATTAATCACAGCTAGGAAAATAATGATCAGTGTAGCTTTCATGCACAGAGCTCATTTCTGTTTCTAAAGCAGGCAGATGGGAATGCATTACAAGAGAATACAAAGGGAAAAGAAAGTGGATTGAATCTCATGTCAAAACTTACTGAATCTTGCCAGTCTTCATCTTTGGATACTCACTTCATCAGCCCTTAAATTTACAGGATTGTTACAGAATTTGTAACCACTGCCCATTCTCTCAGTATGAAATTATTCTCCACTTCAGACTGTTAAAAGATACTCTCTTTTTGAAGATCCTGTTGAAGACCCTTTCAGTCCTGGCAACTTTTCATCTGTGTGCTCAGAAGGAGAGGAATCTAAGCAAAGAACATCTTTAAATTTCTGGTCCCTGGCTGAACTGAATATTTCCATGTGGATAAGCCTTCTGTGTCTCCTCTCTGCTGATTCTGCTCCATCGCATTTTTGGGGAGGGAGAGAGCAGAAGTCACAACACAGTCTATTAAATATAAGAGTCTTTTGAATTTCCCACAGAGGAACTTTGAGAGCAGAAGGATTGAGAACAGCAGTTAAACACTGGTCTGACATCTCTCTCTTTTCATTAATATCAGTGTAAGTAAGTGTTTCTCATGGTGAGAGAGAAAAATATAAATAAGACCCCTTGCAATGCAACATCAAGCCCATATTAATTTTAATGCTGCATTCAGAAAGTGCCACTTTACAAGTAACTTAGAACTGAAAATTCAGTTGTGCCACTGCATCTCCAGATCTCCATCATCTCCAGATCTCCATTGTCTGCTGTTTTTATGTCTCAACTGTATCAGACCCATTTCTGTGGCTGAACTGACCGGTGCTTATCAAATTCTTTTTATCAGTAAAAAGGTTCCCCCATGAAGGACTTTTTGTTCAATCACTAGAGAACACATTTACTTCTGACATATGTAATACTCCATGGAGTAGTAGGTACAGTAGTATAAAAACTGTTGTTTTCAAAATCAAGCATAGTAGAAGTAGTGGTGAGAGGCTTTGATTTCCTGAATAAAAGGGAGCAGAACTTAATTTTGTTTCCTTTTCTACTGTTATAGCTTCAGCAAGAAATCCAACTGCATGAGAATGAGGCATCACGAGAAGCTCGAAAGAAGGAAAAAATAGAGAAGGAGCTGAAAAATCTTCTAGCTGAAATGGATGACAAGCAAGCAGAGATCAAAAATTTACAGCAACATATACAGAGGAACAAAGAGGAACAACTGAAAATGGAACAGCATCTAAAAGAGCAGAAGGTAGGGTACATTGTACATTGTATTTATCAGGTATAAGATTAGGGTCAGATGTCAAAATAAGAAGAAAATGGATTTTCGTGAAGGCAGGGGGACAGAGATTATTTAAAGTCAATACATTTTAATAACTATTTATGTTTATATAAATATTACTTTACTAATAAATAAGTCTGTAAAGCTTGCTGACATTTCAGATCTATTTCCTCACAGAAATAGATAGTGGACTGCAATGATATTATTAGAAATAATCTTGAAAAGATCACAACAAATGAGAAAGTCTGTGAAGTGCATGGGTGATCTAATGATAGTAACAGGAGACTGCCAGGCTGGACTTCTGATGTATCTTCCCAGTTTTGCCACCGCTTGACTGTAGTAGCATTGGTAAAGTCAGTTTACCTCCGACCACTTCTTTATTCTCTGTCATCATAATTTTTATCTACATCTCAAGCATGTGGAAGAGTTTCTGTGAAAGGGCAGAGAACTGTCTTTGTAAACCTTTTTGATTTATTTTCCCCATCCTGTTTCTTAAAGCTTTGTGTGGAAATGTCCTAACATAGTGTTCTGCGAGTGTTTGTATTTTCAGGTTTTCAGTCCATTTCCCCTGACTTTAAGAAAGACTCAGAGAAACAATTTCAGAAAATGGTAGGGGAGATCTCATCACTGTAGAACAGTCCTACCTCAAGGAAAACTTCTTTGGGAGTTGTGTGTTTCTTGTAAATTTATAACTTTTATGGCCATGTCTTCCCTTCAGGTCCCTGAATTTGTGAAGGTAGTGAACTGTGATGATTCTTTGTCAACATAGAATAAATATAAAAATACTTCACATAAAGAGATACACTGATACCTTTGATTTGATGCAGCTTTTGAGGGTATCTCTGTGATCTGCCCAGACAATCACGTAATTTTAAATATGATGTCTACAATTCCTGGTTATGTTCCATTCTTCCTCCTTTCTATAGTCCCTTTCAACCTTTCTAAGTACAAATTTTAGGGGCATTCAACTGTCCAAACTATCCCGGAGACCAATAGTTCACATCAAATGCTGTACCTAGGCTAATTAACCAGACTAATGTCTTTTTTGCCTGTGCTGGCTTGAAGGTGTCTGTGGAGGCCTTGTATTGTCTTTCGCATAAAGTCTGTCTAAAACACAGGCTATCCAGATGTGCAAAAGTCCAGGTAGAGATCTGCAAGAAAAGGTGATTCAATTATTACAATGTTGGGTTATTGTTTCTCAGTGGAATTGTAGTTGGCTGTGATGCCTGCTCCTATTCCATTGAAATTTCTCATAAAATATCCTTGCTTGCATAACAGTGAAGATTTTTTTTACAGCTTCCATAGGCTTCACCCCATCCATGTCCAAGTCTCAGTAAAGAATCACCTGAAACACTTTGTTATCTTGACATTTGCAACACAATAAAGAGATTCCTTGTTTTAACCTTGTCTTTGCTTCTGCATGCATTCACCAGAAGGAGATTCTACTTCTCTTCCTTTAATGCTTGTTAAGGGCATAGTACATATTGACTTAATCAGTTTATCACACATTAATCCTTGAAGTGAAAAATATGATGGTTGTTCTTTCCTCATGTATGGAGGAATATCTGTTAGGGGAAGTCCCCTCAAACAGAAGAAAAGACTGACAGTTCTAATATTGAAGTATATGTTCTCCATAGAAACCATGAAATTACTGTTCCAGGCTTTTGACTGAAGACAAATTAGAGAGGAAAGTGGTTGTGTCCTGGTCTAAGCAAACTATGTACCCAGAGAAATGTTATCAGCATATATTAGTAGGATTTGCTTGCTAAGAAACAGAGCTCCCCTGCCCTCTGCTGATTTAAGTAATTTGAATCTCATACTCATTTTCAGTAATTATAAGTAGCAAGTTGTGTTACTGATGCTTGCCAAATGCGTAACAAGAAATAAAATATTTATCTACCACCTGCAACAGAGACCTGCTAAGCTCCGAGGAAAAAAAAATTACACTGGCTGTGTTATTCATTAGAAATTATCATTTCCCCTCATCAGTATGAACATGTATCATATTTCACATTAGTAATTTCATCAGCAATAAAGAGTGGTTTTTAAGCAAACAATCTGTAGCAGCTTTTATCTCCTGAGGAGATGGAAGGTTCTGTCTTCATGTATACGTAGATATTGTAAGGAGATTAAAAAGAGTTAATAGGATTGTTCTTTAATCTAATAGATCTTGAATGAAAGAGTTGTTAAGGAACTTGAGCAATTTCAGATGAGGAATAATAAGCTCATGCAAGAGAGCGAGCAGCACAGTGTGATGTTTGAAGAGGTGATGCAGGACATCCAGCAGAAGACAGCAGAACTGAAAGTAAGTTCCAGAAGGTGCATGCATCCTATCAGCCATATTATGCTGATGGCAATCTTACCATTGGGACAGGGATGACCTCAGTCCTTGTACTGATAGTTCCCTATGGGTAGTTTTTGAGGAAATATGAGGGGTTTTTAGGAATAGATCTGTCAATGGATGCCATTCTTTCTGTGGCAGTACAGTGGTGCAGTCTCCAACCCTGTCACCTGACAGTGTAGCACCTGTCCTGCTGGAAGAGCTGTATTTCATAGAGCACATATACCAAAATGCTCAACATATTGCTTTGATAAAGGATGCATGGTACTTTTGACAAGTATAAGGTCTTTTTTTAGATCGTGAGATCTTCAGATAAGAACAATGACTTTCTTTTTACAGTGATTAACATAATCTGAATGTTGCCAAAATCCATTCAAAAATGTTAATAAATTATGATGACAGTGTCCTGGATAGCTTCCACTGAAGGGAGTTGTTTCTCCAACTAAAACTTCTTCCCCCCAAGTATTGGTTGGGCAAGTTAAATATAAGTAACCCAGATGGTATTTACTTTTTGATCTAAATGGTTTTCTTGCCTGATTTTACATTGTTTAAAAGTTGTTTTGTACCACTCAGAAGCAGAGGAGTTTCAGCTGGGGAAGTATTAAATGATTCCTGCATATGCTTTTTAGGGTACTTTGAGAACATTTGTGATAAAGGTTTGTGTATAGCTGTTAGATGTTATTACTCTGCCTGCCATATCTTGCATTTTGTATCATCATTGGGGTTAAAACACAAAACATTAGAAAATTAAGGTGGAAAATCATAACCTTAACAAGGTCTAGTCAAGTATAACCAATTCACCTAAATAAAAAGATTGTTTACCAATTGAGAGGTTTAAAAAAAAAAAAAGAAAAATAATGAACTGATAAAAACTAACAAGCGGCAGATTAAAACATCAGTTCATAATTAATATAACAGAGAAGGCTCTGATTTGGATCTCTACTGGGTTGTGAGATAGGAGCTTGTTTTCTGTTGTATTTTGTTAGGCAAAGTGGATGATATTTTTCTTTCTTATTTGAAAAACAAATTAATGTCTTTTCCAAGTTGGTTGGTTTTAACATTACTTCTAGCAGTACCATTATTGCTTAAAACTTCACAAAGCATGTATTCAAATTAAGTACATTTGGGGCTCTAGAATGTCAGAAGGAGGCTTTTGATTCTATGATCTTAACCTAACTTCAAGAAAGGCTGATGGAACTTGTAGAAACTTGCACATGGACTTCAGGGAGCAAAAGAAATTAGAAAATACTGCTCAGTTAGTAATTAAGCCAACTGCTAAAGCTTCGAAGAGCCACATTCATGATGTGAGATGCCCTTTTTGTAAGCACTGTGCTTGCAGTTTCATTCTGCACTGTGCTGAGTGCCTCCACTATGGTGTTAGGCAACCAAAACTTTGAGGGTACTCCTAAATCACTTGAAAGTTATTGTCAGTAAGAAGTGAGGAGATTCACATCCTCCTAGTGGGTACTCACATAGCAGGATTCACCATCTCACAGAACTCTGAGGCTGTAAGTGGATGGCTATAAAACCTAACAGTGGGACTGAATTGTATGAGAAAGTTGTATTTACCTTGTAAAAGGAAAGAGACTAATTTATGTTATGAATATTGGTTGTATTTCCTGGCAAGTAGTTATGTAGTTTTTTGATTGATTATTTTCTCTTCTGATTGTATAGGGAATGAGAAAAAAGTGTACATTCTGCTTTTTCTTTAAAGCTGTAGGTTATAAAAGATGAAGATAACAGATACCTCCTATTAGAGACGTGCCACCAGACCACACTAGAGGTATCCTTCTCGTCACAGTCACTGTCCCTAGTACTTCAAAGGAAATTAGAGCTGACTGTGTTTAATTTTCAGGAGTAATTAGATACTGCTCTGTGAGGTTTGCAGCTGGGGATTCTTTATTGATCATATTCTAAAGCATAAGATTTTATTATAATTTTCTTTGCCCTAGCTGGCTTTGCTTAAATTATTTTAAATATTGTTCAATTAGCTAGTTATCTTCTCTCAGGTGGCCCACAGCACTTATACATTTGCTTCCTGAATATCATGGAATAAATATATACCAAGTACAGAGGCTTTTTTTTTTCTGTGGGTACTTTCTTTTCCCTTTCTTTGTTGCTGTTCTGTAGGCTCGAAATGATGAAGTGACTCAGCTACGCCTTGAAATTTCAAAGTTGAACAAAGTAAGAGATGTTCTCCAGAATAAGCTGCGTGTCGCAGAGGAACAAAAAGTTGATGCAGGACATGAGAGAAACACTCTAAAAAACCAAGTATCTGGACTGGAGAGAGGTAAGGGCCTAATTGATGGGTAGATCTGTCTTCTGCTTCATAATTTACAGGTACATCCTCTTGTTAGGATCATTCTCCTTTAGTGTCCAGTATGAGACTGTATAAATCACAGCTGAAATCTACAGCAGCATTTTAAAAACCTTGTAGGCTTACAAAATTTTCCTAACACAGCATATGTGGGCTGAAGATACTGCACACATAATTGAACTTTGTGGTGTGCCAGTTTGTGCCATGTCACATAGAGAGTCATCCCCAGTGCACCTGCATTACTCCCACACTGACTTGCTAGAGAAGCAATCTCCGTCCTTACTGAAATCAGACCTTGTTGGGAGACACTTTTTTCCCTGTGCCTTTTTTGATTCTGCTGAATAGCTACAGCCTGGAAATTAAATAAGCTTAGTTCTGGTATGTTTAGGACTTCAGTTCAGCAGTGTTAGAGCTGTCCAAGTATTGACTTTGACTTGCTAGCAGATCTGAAAAGCTTCAAGAAGGAACTTTCAACATTTTTGCCAAATAGGAATTTTTGAAGAAAATGCCTTGGGTCTAACAAAATATTTTGTGTAACTTCAATAAACAGCTACAGCTTTTGGAGTATTTTTTAGCATTTAAAGCCACTTAAAAAAAATATATAATTTTTTTTTAATTAAATATGCAAATAAATTTCAAAATCAAATGTGCTTTGAAATAGAAATAGACACATTTTCAAAGTGATTCTCAGAAAAAAAATCTAACAGTTTTATGATTTTTTTTTCTCAAACAATATTATTAAGTTGGCAAAATATTTGAGTTGATGAGGCCACTTTTAGGGGCAGAAAACCCCCTTTGCTATAAATGTCATCTAGTTCAAGTTGACATATACTGGCATAAATGCCTCTCCCTGCTCTTGCTTTTCTGGCTTGTGTCCTGAAGAAACTTCATGTATGAGATATGGATATTTTCATATAACTGTATTTATAGAAAGTCATATATGTTTTTCATGCATCCCTGTGAGAGTGAAAGAGCTTTCCCACAAGCATTTTGCTTGTACTGCTTCAGGTCATGCTCTGTACTAAAAAGGAGAAAGGAACTTAGGAAATTCAGATCTGTGCTGGAATGCCTGAGAACAACTTTTCTTTTTGCATTATTTGACACATCTTAGCACTAATTTTAAAACAGCGTGAAAAATGTCTCCAAATTTTAGTATCTTTTTAATAGTATATGTCCAATGTTAATCTTGACCCATACCAAGTAATTTTAACTCCATTGAAGCCAGCAGAATCTCACTGCTTCAAGGGAGAACAGGATTTCACATAGAAGGACTCAATAATTCTGAAAGTCACTCTTTTTGAAAGTGCCTCGGTTTTTGGATGCTTGCATTGAAGCTTCTTTAAAGGCTCTGATTTTTAGTGTGTTACATGATTTCTGAAAATACAACTTCTTTGTGGTATCTTGAACACGCAAATATACTAAGTCCTCATACCATTAATTACTGTGCCTGAGTTGTTGTAAGATCTTCTAAGTACCCAAATAAGTATTAACATCATTAGCTAATACCTGAGGTTGCAAAACTTGATCACAAGTACTTGAACTGTTAATGTAATTTAAAGTTATTTTAGAAGTTCACTAAGTTGTTTCTGCATTTTTAACAGCTGTACAGTTTGAACCCAGGATTTATTCTCTCTCTTCCTTTTTCTCTAGAGTTGGAGGCTGCCAAAAAGCAAGCAGAGATTGATAAGAAAGCTATAGATGAGCTTGTGAGGGAAAGGGATATGCTAAGCAAGGTGAGCTTTCATTGGTAAGATGGATAAATAAATATCGCAGCTCAAGTCTTAGTTTAAAGTCAGCAACACAGAAATGTTGTAGAAAAATAATGCTAAGTAAAGCATTAAGTTTTCCTTAAACAGGTGCTCACACTGCTTCTTTGCTGTGCATTGAAATAGTGTTAGAACCCATAAACACACAAAAGATTTCTAAGTTTTAACATATAAACCATCAGGGAGTTAAAAAATGATACATGTATTGCAAACCCCGTTATTTGATATCCAGAGTTCATTACATCTGTGCTTTTACACTCTGCAGCATATGAAGTTTAATATTAATCTAGGCAAACTAAGTCTTTGCTAGTAAAAGAACAAACCAAAATGTTGATGCACCATGTAGCAGGTTGGCAGGCTGTGTTAATAGTAATCCTTGCTTTTAGGTCCGTTTCTCATACTGATCTTGTACTTGTACTACAGGACAGCATCTCACATTTATGGGCATTCCTGAAGTGTAATCTAGTAAATTCAATGCTAAAAGAGACTTCTGAGGTGATTTACTTGGTATAGATGGATTGTCCAGTGTTGTGATTCTAGCAGAGGCTCAGATTTGGCAGGTTACAGATAGATACCTGTTTTGGATAGGGAAAGAAATGCCAAAGTGATAACAGAAGGTTGATTTTTTAAAGATGATATCTTAATGTCTTCTGTTTAAGCTCTACGTGTAATTTTAAACCAAGCTTGGTTAGTTTCCAGTTTGGACTTGCTATGTAGATCATGAGAAGGAAGAGTGTTTGGCTTTATTGTTTATTGTACTTGTTATAGGTATGGTTTACAGTCTAAATGCCTTAAAGCTGGTAAGGTTTTTCTGATCATTAGTTATAGCCACTTGTAAACAATCCTATCTTTTTTTTTTTTTTATGCAGACACTGGTGTTTTAACTTCAAATCAGAAAAAACCCACTATTTAGAGTCTGTGTTAAGAGATTTTTTTAAAACAAATTTGAGGCTCAAGTATTCAACTGAACAAATTAGATAAGGGGTAATAACTCTGGGAAGTCCATAATCCTCTTAGACTATGGCATGTTTTTGTCATAGTGGTGTCAGCATTGCCTTTTCAGCTCAGAAGTCATTATTTTTTGTTCCCTGTAGAATTTGGTTAAGGCTACTAGTGCTACTCAGAAGCAGATAAATTTAGTGAAGCTCCATGAACAGTCAAAGAAGAACTTGGAACAAGAAATCCAAAATTATAAGAATGAAGCTCAGAAACAAAGGAAGATTATTTACCAATTGGAGAAGGAAAGAGATGGTTTCATCAATGAAACCAGTGAGCTCAAACAGAAGGTAGGAACTGCTTTTTGTGCAAGTTGTTCTTTCCTGTCTTACTCTGAAAATTGTAAAGATAATATATTAATTTCCTAATGTGCCAGTGGGAGTAAGCCTAGATCAGTGGTCTTCACACAGTTTACAAAGATTTGAGGCCAATGAGAGCTGACAGTGCTTGACATCTTTATAAGAGACAGCATTTTGAAGGATTACTCCCTGTATGTGAAAACATCTGAACATGTTCAAGCTAGTCTGCAGAATAGAAGTTTTCTAGGAACAGATGCAGAGAAAGACTGCAAAAAATTATGTTTCCTGCTGACTATTATTATGTACAACTTTATTCCTGATGATATACTCAGGAACATGGTTGTAACATGTTCCATTAATTGCTGAAGATCACATTGAAGGGCCCTCCAGGAAGCTCATTGATTTACTGGGCTTGAGTTTCAAGCTGTTTCAACTCCCAAGTTATTGGCTATTTTTTCACTTTAAAATTATCTTTTCTAGCTTCATGTGACCAGAGGCTTTTAAATAATTTTTGGAATGGTATATGCTTCCTTGTCTGGAATACCTTTTGTCATTTTCTTGGAATAATATTCCACAAAAGTGAGATTTGTCTTTATTATTTTAAAGTAATATTAAAGTAATTTATCTTTGTTGCAAAGTCATATTTTACATCTTTCCCCTCACAGTGTATTTCTAACAGGATAGATACGAGTTTAGAACATTGTAAACTAGGGCCAGGAAATAATTCATAACACTCAGAACTACAAGACTCTTGCTTTCTATTCTGATTAGTATTGCTTACTATATTTTGAGGGTGAAAATGACAGTTGTTTGCTTGTTTACTTTTTCCTTTTGTCCCCTGACCTTTCTGTACAATTTTTCCATTACCTCTCATAAGGCAGACCCTCAGTAAATGCTTTATGACACTTGAGCTGTCTGTATAATGATGCCTGCATTGTGATTGCAAGTTTCTGAAGGACTTGCAAGCTTCTGTGGTTCACTAAATGGACAATTCCTGACTCAGCTTGCTGGTGAAGAGCAGCAGGAGCATTTCTGAGCACAGGAGTAAGTGAGACGATAGTCTTGGCCCTACAGTGGTCTCCTACCTGAAATTACTCATCGTTTGGCAGGACAAAACAGGGCAAAACACAGGGTAAGAAGGAGAACAGAGGATCAGGATTATTATATACACAAGGTAATGTTTAGGTTCATTATTTGACCCATGCAGGCTTGAGAAAACGTGGCAAAACTACACGAGCCATTTCACAACTAGTGGGGAATGATCTACTGAGGGGCAGTAATCATATGGCCAGTTAGTGCCCTTCTGTCACCTTTCATCATCAGCTGGCTCTGAAGGAGCTCGCTGTACACCTTCTGAATTGTGTAAAGAGCCAAACCCATCTAAGTCCAAAGGCTTCTATGATCATCTGCAAGACAGGCAGAACCACTCTGGCTCTGAAAGCTGTCTGCTTATCTGCAGCAGGATAGAATCTATAGAGCTGGAAAATTCCTCTTTCAAAGTCATCATTTACTACTGAGTGATGAACAGACTTTGAAAAGCTATATCCAAAACAGTAAAAGAATTTCTTGATGAGAATTCATGCTAGACTTGCTTTTCTAGTTAGTGGCCTGTCTGACTGCTCATTTGTACCATTTTTAAGCCAGTGTTGCTTGTTGAATAGTCTTCTAGACTAGCCAGCACAAATTAGAAAAAAAACTGTTTTGTTGTGTAGCATGTATTACTGAGCTATGGATGTTAGCAGAAAATTTTTTTTTTGAATTGAAATGTGTAGATTATGAAATCTGAGGTTCCCCATGGAAGGTATAGGATCCTGAAGAGGAAGCAATGAAGTACACCCTTCAGTCTCACCTGAAGTGTTTCCTGCGGCTTATGAGAGGTCACAAAACTAGTCTCTAATATGTTGTGTTTTCAAAAAAAGCCATTTAAAATATTAGGTTTACAGTTTAATAACATATCCATGACAATTAAAAAAACATATCTCCTTTTTTAAATTCACATAGTCTTTTGGAAAACCTACTGCTCAACAGGCATATCTTTAAGACCATGGCAGCACTTCTCAGAGTGGCTTAATAAAGATAAGCAAATAAGGATGGTACCTTTACTGAGGTCCTCAGTAGGTTCACTGAACTAAACAGGTAACCAACAGTAGATGGTAGTTAAGCATACAGATTAAAAAAATGTGGGGGTACAGAAGAAAACTGTAGATATCTAACAGTTTCTGCTTAGCTTTGGCCCCTCGTTGACAAATCTGAGAGGTGTAGTGTGCTATCAACTAAATCAGAACTGAAGATGCTCAGCCTCCCACAGGGCTCTGTTGGGAAACATTGCATATATATTTTCTGTATTTATAAGAGAGAATTATTTGGGTTTAATCGTTCCTGGAAAAGCAGAGTCAGCATCCATCCTGTGAGCACAACTCATAAAATCTAGTCCACAGTCTTATTGCACATACATTGTATCAAAACCAAGTAAAATATTTGCAAATGCAGTGACCTACTTTCAAATCTTGCTTTAGCCTATGATCACCATAGTGCAGATAGAAAACATGCCTTATTGATTTCTTCTCTCTACTATTACTATTGACAGGTTGTTTTAACAGAAAAGGAAAAGGCAGGAGTAGCTAATAAACTGGAACTGTGTTTCTGTATTGCACTGTAAGCAGTTCGTGGGATCCTCTGCAGTCAGCTTCAAATGTGCTGGAATTGTATTTCCTTTGCTGTAATAAAATTTTCTATATTTAGCTATCCTCTATCTTCAAAGTTGGTTGGAGATACCTGGTAGAATGATCAATTAATTAAGCTCCTGCCCTACAGTTAGAACTCACAAGGCTTTACTGTTAGCAAGGGACAACATTGTTGACCACAAACTTTGCAGTTATTGACTATTTGATGTAAACATTTTTTTTTATTATTATTATTCTGCTTTGACATATGAACATAAACATTAGCTGAAACTGCTACCTTCAAAAACGGGTCAGGAGAACCAAGTATGAAATGCACTTGTAAATACACTTCTCTCCTGGATTTTGTCCATGTGATTCCTGAGCTTTTTCTTTAATGCTTGATCTTTCCCCCCATTTTAAGGGTGGCATTGTTTTCTCCCCCAGGCAGTGAACCTGAAAAATTATGATCTTGATGTGTGTACTCCTTAGTTTTCTTATTTCTTTTAATCTTCTTTCTTTGAAATGATGGCTTCTATTTGAGTACTGGTTGTTTGTGCTCCTCAGTTTTCAACTTCATACAGCAGGAGGAAGGTTCTTACATTAAAAAAAAAATAATTAGGAAGCCCATCATAATGATTAACAGTTATTTGTATTCTTGCTCCTTTAACATAGTTAGCCTTATGCATTGTTATGGTGGTGTTTCATAAAGGTGTCTATAAAATTTTGTATTTTTGTTTGTTGATACTACATGCGATCATCTTCTTTCTACAGTCAACAATACTCCATTCTTTTTAGGTAATCTTCACATCATTATTTCTAATCCTTCACAGAAGCAAGTAATGGTGATTACCTGCTTATTTAGATGATAGAATCCTTTGGGTTGAAAGGGACCTTTTAAAGGTCATCTAGTCCAACCCCCAAGATCGAGTGTCAGTTGCATTAACTAACTTTCTTCTTCTATATATAATTATGTATCAACAGTTTGCGATCATCCGCAATTTGTGATCATGTGTTCATAAAAAAAAAGTTGAGCTGCTAGAATGTAGGAGTACATGCAGGTCTTCTTGGAAAAACATATATGTTTTTATTCATCTTTTCATACAGCTGACATCCAAAACAACATACAAAGTCTAGCTTTTCTCTATGAAAACCTAAGGCTATTCTTGATGAAAGCTGATTATATTGATTTTATTGAACTTAGCGGCAGTATTTTCAGTAGCTTGTTTTTAAATTGAACATGTAAGTTTTAGTCTTGAGCAAAATTTAGGTATCAGATTAAAGTAAAATCTTGTCCAACATGAACTATCCAGAAAGGTTAAAGTTGTTCTTGGACTGAGATGAGTTTTATCTGTAGCTAAAACTTTTCATCACTGGTATTTGAACATGTCATAAAAAAATCACTAACTCTCCCCTATCCTTATTGTGATGATGAGTTAATCATGTTCTCTTTCTTCTTTCCACTCCAGGTCATCCAGCACCTGAAAGATATTGAGATAAGGGAAATACAGATCTGTGACTATGAGAAGAAAATAGAAGAGTCTGCGATTAAATTAAAACAGCAAGAACATCACTGTGAAACTGTGAGAACAGAGAGGAACCTGTACAGTAAAAATCTAACTGAAGCTAAGGTAGAAGAATATGTTTTTCCTTGTGTTTCTTTCTCTGCTCTTGTTGGATTTTTTCCCTGATCTAATTTTAATTTGTTAAAAGAAAAGCTCACTGGTAAATGGCAGAAGTGGTTTCTTCTTTCCTGTGTGTTTTGAAGAAATTAATGTTTTAGGTCCCTGACATTTTATCTGGACATTTTCTATTTTTACTGGAAATAGGAGGCCACAGCCATAATGTGGCAATATGCCTGCTTCAAACCATGCATAAAATCACGATACACTAGAGCTATGGATTCATAAAACCCTATTGGAGAAGAAATTTTTCCTTTCCATCCTGGCTCCACTCTGTTTTATCCCTTTAGGAGTTCTTTGCATGTATGGGAAATAGGATTTAAGAGGAATAAGACTGACTCCATAGCTTGAATGCATATGCACATTACTGTGAGATGTGATTTAGAAAGTAGTGGGAACACTGTCCCAGCTAAAGTGGAATTTTCTGGCTGAACTTAATGCTTCCACCTCTCTTGATCATTTCTAGGAGTGTCATTTTCCTCAGGTAATGATTCTCCATTCATATCTCTTTCTTGGGGATCTCACTAACAATACTAGACGAAGAGAATGGATCATTTAAAGATACATTCCTTAATTCTGATTTAAAGATCTAAGATACTACACTAATCCTGTTAGAACTGACAGAGATTGGGACCTTGGATAGCTGTGATTTACAGCCTTGGGTTACTTCAGAATAAGGATTTATAACATAAACATATAAAATAGGTTACCACTTTATACTCTGATTTGAATAGGTAGGTGTTTTGCTTGAGAAGAAGATGGAAATGAAGTGTCCAAGTTCAGATCCAACAATGCTGAATTTCATAGAATCACAGAATCATAGAATGGTAGGGGTTCGAAGGGACCTCTGGAGATCATGGAGTCCAACCTCCCTGACAGTGAAGGAACACCTAGGGCATGTCACATAGGAACAGATCCTGTGTTGATAAGGATGAACCATTTTGACTTTTATGTGGGATGCTGTACTTGACCTCTGTCTGCTTCTGATCAGTGGATGCAGTATTTGGATTCTTGCTGCTCCTAAACAATCTCTGTGGAGAAATAAGGGTGAAAAATGACAACATTAATTTTTATTTTTATTTTATTTTTAATATACAGCATAAATTTGCTTATTTATAAAGAATTGGCATCTATGTGCTGAGTTACAAAATGAAGCAACAAACTCATCAGCCTTTTCAGGTTTTGTATGTTATATGGTGGTGTATACAATGCTGTTCACAGTTCCAGTTGTCAAAGGCTGGTGTATAGGCTTTAATAGCTCATTTGGCTTAGGAAGCTCTGTGTGAGAAGATAGCTGACCCCAAAAGATCTTTTGGTCAAGGCAATATTATGTGTAGCAGTGAAAAAATAGCCATTTATAGGTCAGTAGCAGGTCAACTCTTCATGAAAGAAAAAAAATAAAAAGGAGGAAAAAAAGGGGGTTATGTTATAAACAATAGTAAATTCTTTTTTTTCCTTTGGAAGGTAAAATAGATTTGCATAAGCTTGTTTACATGAAGCTAGATGTAAGTATTTTTGGATTGCTTAATATGGAAAGATCCCCTGTTGCCCACCTTACTAGTGGTCTCCAGAGTACCATAATGTTCAGCTCAGTAACATAATTTGGAAAAGATATGCTGTCAGGCTGTTAGTAAGACATAAATATCTCATAAATATCTGATGGGGTTTCATTTGCTGTTAAGAGTTTATTTGTTTAAGCAAGTTGATTAGGACACCTATAGGCAAAAACCGTGTGTTCTTACTGTTCTTCATTAAATACAGAATTAGAATTTGGGTGTATGTCTGGGCACCATATTTTAGCTCTCTCTCATCTTTTAAAATATTGAAGGAATTTATAGGCTATTTACCAAAGATAGCTTTTAATATGAGTTTTGCTTCACAGAGGTGACTGAACATGCAAATAGGGGGCCTAATGGCATATTGCTACATTTATTTCTGGTTTATTTAATTTGCCAAATAGGTGTGGAATCCACGGATTTTATTTTGGAGGGCTGCCAGTCTACTAATAGGTATTTTTTCTGTGCTGTTTGTGAAGACTGCCATAACTCTATGTTATGCAAGAAAACATCACTCATTTGTCAAATAACTCCACACCTATGGTGGACGGTACTGAAAGAGCTCTAAGCTACCCTGGTTTTCTACTGAAACAGAATTTATTCACATGAAAGGTAATGTTGTTTTCTCTGTGAGGTGGCAGCCTCTGGCAGAGGAGTAATAGCTTCTAAAGCTATTTTGATTAGATCCAGGAGAGCATGTTTGTCTAAGCATTGAATTTATTAGCTTCCATTTCATGTCACAATATGTGCCATCACTGAAACGAGTTGAAACAGTTTCTTGGTTTTGTAGGGCAGGCACCTGTGTGCTGTGAGTAGAAGCATCCCTAGTGACCTGATCTCTCTGCAGTGCTACCAGGCTTTTGTCTCCATGTTTTACACTTAAAATATATGCTAAATATTCTCATACAAGGGGCTTCTCAACCTCTGAGTACACTCTTTTCCCCCTTGCACCTATGTGCAAACTATCACACAGGCAAAATGGAGATAAGCATTTCCTATACTCCCCTGCAAGCATATAGGTTTATTCCTTATGGGTATGCATGAAAACAGGTGGATAGGATTAGAATCTTATTCATTTGGATTCACTGCTAGTTCTCATCATGCGTCCAGCACTTTAAGTGGCTTATTATATTCAGAACTGATGATCATTATTTTTGTCAAAGTATGTTTGGAAGGCTTTTTTACAGCAATGTCATGCTGGCATAAACAAGAAATTTGTCATTTAATCAAAGTGTTGTGTTCTGTTGGATTAAAAAGTAATATCCTGTGGTATGTACAACAGACCTCTCAAGCACTGTGGCATTTTCCAACATCAAAATAGACTGGACTCCCGATCACAAACTTGCTCTTTTTCGATTCCTCTCTGTGATCACACTTCCTGTCCTATTAGGATGAGGTAGCAGAAATGAAGAAGAGACTGAAAACTGTGACACATCAGGCAGATCAGCTGAAAGAGGAGATCACAGACAAAGAAGCAGCCCTTATGAAAGCACATCTAGAACATCAACAAACAGAGAAGGAAATGGAATCATTGAAAGTAAGAGCCTTTACATATCCACCTTTTTACAAAGGATGGTTTGCATGATTTCACAGACTGCATTATGCTCCTCATCTGTGGTAGCTGTTTTGCTGTTTTTATTAAACTATTCTGTAATCGAAGCATAAGATCTCAGAATCTTTTAGAGGTATTAATTACAAATTTAATCTCTGCATATAATTGTAATCAGAAAGGTCCTGGATTGTCTGTTGGAAGCTTTAAATCTCTTGATAATTGAACATTTTTACTAAAATGTTCCAGTTTGCTTAAAGAAATATGGATTTTGGGGATAGCCTGATTCTAGCAAACTTTTTAATATAGAACCTTGTAATTCAAGTTTCTGTTCTTAAAAACTTTTTTCTCTCTGATGTTTTTAAATGCAAACCCCATTATGTTACATCTGATAATCTTGTATATCTGTGTGACTAGCAAGCATTAGTCTTCTGAGAGTTAGGTAGTAGCTTTTAGTAAGTCCCTCTGTGCAGAAAGTTGTTTTAATATTGTGGTAAAAAGCAGCAAGAATACATTTTAAATCGGAGGATATCTGAGCTTGAAGTTCTGGTTCTTCTCAGCACTGGTTGCAGCCCATCCTTAGATAAGCTATTAGATTTGTGTTGATATCTCTACCCTATTTGCTGTGCTCTCAAATGATTTAAGGAGTTACTGTCCACAGCATCTTACTGTTTCCTCTTCACTAGGCACTAGAAAAAAACCCAAACCAGGAAACAAACACCACCCCCCAAACTCAAAAGTCCCCTGCTACTGTCAGCAATGTTTTCTTTTGTCAGTTTATTGCTATGCTGCAATAACTCCTTGAGTTTTCACCTCTCTCAACACATTACAGTTATGACAAGATGTCAATAGAGCTTTGTAAAAAGGTGATGAATTTGTGTTCTTGTACCTGATCTGTCTCAGAGTTGTTCTATCACTGATGGAGAAGTCAAACAGTGTCTAATTTCCTGTGTGCAGCTTTCTGCCTTAACTAGTTCCCAGTTCTGTCTCATCACCTCAGAACTGTCTGACATCCATTTGACAAACATATGATTGCTACATGGTTTACCCACTCAATTATTCACTAGCAGGTATGTCCGTACACTGACATCACATTACTGACTAGCTTCAGGGCATTGTGGTCTTCTACCTGACTCTCTCTGCTGAATACTAAAGCAGTAGATATTTCAAAGGGGGGAATGATTGACACAAGCACAAAAGAACCCAATTATTTCTGCAGCAAGCTGGCATCAATTTGTCCTGTTTGCTGTGAAGGAAGCAAGCAAGCTGTTCCTGGGAAATCAGTTTAAAGAGCACACTAAATCATGGAGTGCTGGGATTCATAGGAATGAGTTTATACAGACATTGTATTTATGCTTGCCTTAGCTGGCATAATGGTCTTAAAAATGTGTAATCATGGTGAATGAAACAAGAGGACACCTGATCCAAGCTCCTTCAGCGCCAGTGCAATGCCATTGTTTGGTTTCAGTTGGCCTTCATACAGGCTTGTGCATCAGACTGGTTTGAAAAAGCATGCAAATGTTGAAAAATGTGTATCTCAAAGCTGAAGAAAAAGAAAGAGCTATGGTCCTCCAGGTTTGAGCTGGTGTCACGTGCTTTTTGTATATTTTTGTAGATTTTCATGCATTTTCATTTTATTTTAATTATTTTTTTTTTAGCATTTTCTAGAAATCTGGATGCAAAACCTCCCACTTGTTATTTTGGCATTCTGTGTCCAGACACAGTTATATCTGTTATAAAATTATCATTTTCATCCCACCTTTAGAACAAATAAAACCACTTCTTCACTTACGTTAATATTTCAGAATCTAAACAAGAGTTTGGTTTGAATTAGGTTTGAGATATTGGCATAGGTCCCATATAAATTCTTCATTCTTGCTGACTATTATTCAGTTCTTACAAACTCTGTGAACTAACTTCAAATGAACTGCACTGATTTACAACAGTTTCAGACCTCACCATTTTTCTGTTTGCACAGTAACTGTGTTTATTAATTTCCTTTTCTCTTACCTAATGTACACAGTCTCTCATACTGTAGTTTTTAGCATATTAAATCTAATTGAAAGTCCTGTTAGCTTGTGGGGCCTCTATGTGGCTTAAAGTATTTATGTTCTTTACCATACAAGGCAGTTCAGATTTATTTTAACTTAGTGCATTCCAGTGAGGAGATTTGTTTGTATGAATGTTAGCTGCCAACATCTAATGCAACTTCTTGCTTACAACTCATATTTTTTCTGACATAAGGAAAAAATAGAATTTTGATATATTAAAAAAATATTATCCAGCAATGCCAAATGCATGAGCAGTTTTACATTTGTAGACAGCTTTTGCACAGTGTTGATTGAGTTTCAATATGAAGTGTCTTGCATTTTTATTTGCTGATGGATTCCGATGAAAATCTAACACTGAATAAGAGAGATATAAGTGTTGCACATATGGAAAATGAGGATTTTATTAAAGAAAATAAGAATGGAACAAGCTATTTTATTATGATGATGGAACTGTTTCTGTCTTAAATCAATGTTTTGCAGCCTTCATCACAGCCACATTCTTTCAGCATCAGATGATGCTCTTTCTGAAAAGGCAGCTTGAACATCTTCCTTTATTAGGATCAAGGTTGTAGCAAAGTCTTTGAGTCAAGGCTTGAAAGTTTTCATATCTGTCCAAATGGGCTGTAGTCAGCTAGTTCCATCTTGGCTCTAACTAACTGCCTAGCAATGAGAAATTTCTAATAATCCAAGAAGACATTATTAGTTTTATTAACATACATGCACTGAATTATAGAGTTCATGACAGTGGGATAGAATTATTGGGCACATTCCAGGGTTAGTTTATGTTAGTGGTGTGCAGTCACTGTGACAATGCATTACTTCTCCCATGCTTAGGGACAGCCCCTCTTTTACCAGCCTTCCTCACCTAAATATCCACTAAAAATGTGCTAAAGCTCTTTAATTTTGCTGTTCCATGCTTGGTTGCCATCTTCTCCACCAATTCTGTTAATTCAGTCTGAAGCCTGTCCTGAGTTGATGCTGATTTGTATTACATAGCATAGGTTGTCACCCCTTTCAGCAAGGTGAACGATCCTTTCTCACATCCGAGACCAACTTTGAACAACTCCATTGAAAATCTTTCCAAGTATGACCTATTTATTTTTAATAGATTTTAAAATTTTATAAAATGGGGTGTTCCAGAATTACATCTTGAACCACTGTCAAAGACAAAAATTTCATTCAAATTTCTGTTGTGTGTAATATATTAAAATACCAATTACAACATTTCTTTATGGGTCTTCATGCTTGTTTGCCTTAGTGATTTATTTTCTCAAAAACTAGCAAAATATGTATATCTCAGGAAACTAAAAGAATATATGAGATTTTATTATAATCCTAACTCTTAATCCTAGGTTTATGTAATGGGAAGTTGTTACTAAGCACAGTTTACCTATATTCTTTGACTCCATCAGGCTGAATTGCTTAAGATGAAAAAACAGGCTCTGGAAACCAAACACTTTATAGAAAATCAGGAGGCAGAAGAGAGAAAACTCTTAAAAATAATTGCTGAAGCTGATGCTGAGAGGCTGAAGCAAAAGAAGGAATTTGACCAGGTGGGAATCTCTAATTTGCCTTTTCAAACACACTGCATTCCATTCCTTCATTTGTCCAGCGTAATGTTAGGATCAAGCTCCTCAGCTACTGTAAATGTGGCATTACTAAAGCTTAAGAGTGCCACTGAAATGAAAATTTTAAGATACTGAAGTGCATGGAATATGTAGTTTATACTATTCAGGTAACTGAACCCTTATAGGAGAAACTATTAGGCCCTTGCCGTATTTCTTTTGCTAATAACAGTGAATCCTCTTAATGCACATGATTTTGACTGATGCAAATACAGTCATGATACTTTGGGATTGTACTGAGGAATGATAACTGAGATTATTGCTTTGCCCTGCGTCCTTAGGTTATCCACGAGAGAGATATCCTAGGGTCCCAGCTTGTTCGGCGCAATGATGAAGTGACTCTGCTCTATGAAAAGATAAAAATCCAGCAGTCCATCCTAAACAAAGGTGAAAACCAATACCGACAGAGAATGGAAGACATCCGACTTCTCAAGCTGGAGATCAAAAAACTACGGCGTGAGAAGGGAATACTTGGCAAGAGTGTAGCTAAAGTGGAGGAGCTCAGGTAGAAAAAGTGATTGAATACATTTCCACAGGACTGCATCCATGACTCTGTGTTTGAGACAGAAAATATGTTTTGTGAATAGTAAAGATTTGTATCCACAGAAATTATGCCTTGGAGAAGAAGATTGGTTTGACCTCAAACACAGACCGGATTAAAGTCACAAAATGATTTATCAGCAATTAAGAAAATTAAAATATATGAAGGAGCAAAGGAGCTAAAAAGAGACCTTGGCCGAAGTTGAAATAGTTTCTGTATTTCCCTTTAGGCTGTGAATTACTGCCTACAGAATAAATTTGACAGACAGCAGCAGCAAAGGTGTCCATAGCTCAGTGAGCTACTTAGTGGTACTTGAGGCCCAAATTAGTGGAACAGCTTTTTATTAGGCAATCCACAGAGGATGGGGAACATTTGACATATTTATAACAAGCCTTTTCACATATTCAGAGCTCTCTCCTTCCAGATTTATATGCAGACTTGCTCTCTGAGAAAGATTTAGTTAAATTTTCATTGAAGGTTGTGTTTCTTTAAAACAGAGGTTTAATAGCCACTGCTTGATTTATCTCCTTCTTCTCTGGCTGAATGCTTCATTTTTTTTTCCTTTTTTTTTTTTTTCTTTTTTTTTTTTTTCCCTTCCCTCTCTTTTATTTGAGGTGTGTTCTTTGCTGTTGGGAAACTATTGTCGTGTTCTATAGAATCAGTCTTTGTGATGAAAGGCAGCTTTGTTTTTAGTAGGTAACAGTCTTACTAATTCTATGTAGCTACCACAGTTTTGGGCAAGATCTTAACTGTATCAGTATAATTCCATGGCTTTCACTGGAGCAAATGAACTTCAGTCCATGGTCAGTCCCATTGACTCCAGTGGAATTGTGCCAGTTTGATTTGGTGTAACAGTAAGGAGAACTGGGCACAAAACATTAGCAACTGAAGTTTTCATTGACTGACTGCAGACAGAAATAGGATTTGTACTTTCTGCCCAAATGCATTCAGCTGAAAGTCTGTTACCGTATTGAAGCTCAGTGATGGTATTGAAGTGTAGTGCAGTGTATGCCATGGCGGGTGGATCAATTCTTGCTAACTGCAGCAGCAATCACATACTTTAATGAAGTCCAAAACCATCATGAAAACTGCCTGTCAAAAGACTCCATTTATCACTTGTGCTGTTAATTAGCTTTCTTGATTTGCCAATTGGAGATGTGGGTTGCTAGTTTTTTTTTTTTTTTCCTCTTCCATAACCTTGTCCATTCTCACAGTTAAAAAAAGGCCTTTTTCTCTCTACTGAGGTGAATGCAACTCTAAGCTTATCAGGAAAAGATTCAGTGGTAGAGTAAGCACGTGGTGATCCTCCACTACATTCCCCCTTGGAGAACTTACAGGATCCATCCATTGAAGTGATAAGGGTTCAACCATTGCAAAATGTGTCTTTTTTCTCTGCCCCCAACCCTATATCCCCACTATAAAAGCCTGGTTGTCAAAGCAACGTGGGAATAACTTAAACTCAGCAACAAATCACCCCTGAAATTCCTTGAGGAAAGGTAATAAAAGAAATTAAATTTGAATTCTCTAAAGAACAGTCTCCATTATGCCTTAGGTTTTAGAATGTATTTTATTTACTGGATTGTGAGCCATTGTCTGTTTAGTCTGTATTTGAGGCTAAACACTTGCAGTTGCTCTACAACTCAGTGACCCCTCTCTAGCAGAGAAGGGAGATCAGGAAAAGGAGTGGAGACCCATGTGATGAAATAAAAACAGACTTAATGAAACAACCAAATTATTACCAATGCCAATATAAAGTTTACAAAGTTGTACTCAGCCCAGTGGACATATGGCAGTCAGAAACAGGAAGGCAGCCTTCAGGAGCAGAATGGTAAGTGAGCCCCTCCAGGGGTGGGGAGAAGCCTAAGCAGGAAGCCTTCCTACCCTCAGGGGATGTCCCTGTTTATACTGAGCATGATGTTTATGGTATGGGATACACCTGTGAGCCACCTCCAGGCAGCTGCCATGGCTGACGTGAAACTCCTAAGGGCTGGCACACCATGGCTGGCCATTTCTATCCCAGTGAAACAAGGACAGCCGTGTAGATTTAAAACTTTTTAACAAAACTGTTAGATTCAATATAGAAGTAACTGGTAACTCCATAACTGATTTGTAGGTTATTGTAGATGAATTAGTAGTCCTTCTGGCCTTAATGTAGATGGGAAGATATGGGCAGTGAGATCTAGTAGGCTATGGAGTAAATTCTGCAGGAACTGATAAAACCTCCCTTTTTTGAGCCATTCTTACTAAAGTGAGTGAAGAGGTCTAATTGTGTTATCTTATGGTTCCACAGTATCAGTGTCAACTATTAATCACAAGAGTTACTTTGACATTGCTGATGTGCCTGGAAGAATGATTTGTTATTGTCTCTATTAGTGCTTTGCTCACACTGATGTAGATTTGGTGTGGTTTTTTTTTCTTTTGTTTTATGCTGGCCTTAAGACAAGAGGTTCATCACATGCAGAAGGAACTATTAAGGGAACAGACTCGGTGCAAAGTTTTGGAAGAAGAACTGGAGAACCCCTTGAATGTTCACAGATGGAGAAAACTAGAGGTGATGTGTCAGCATTTCAAGTTCTCAAAGCCCATATTACCAAATCAGTGACACAGCACAAAGCCCATTTCCTTTACTGTTATGCAAATTATGTGAAGGGGCAGGCAGACTGAAATTTCCACAGTAGCAGTGGAATGGTTAACTGCTGAATGGTTTTCTTGCACAATGCAATCAGTGTTATTTTTGTGTCAGTTTCTCAATGAAAAAATGCAGAGGGATTTGTAAAGAGCCAGTCAAATGCTAAAGGGGATAAGAATGAATAAGGTGAATTTAGAAGGGGGGGATTCCTTAACATGGATGACAAGAAAGAGGATGATAGGGGAAAGATACAATCCTACCTTCACCAATCAGGGGGATGTATATGGGAAGAAAGCTGGAATTAGGAAGGGTCATAGAACAGGTAGACTAGGGAATGGTCAGACACGAAGTCAGAAGGTAAATTACATTTGTGAGAAAAGGAAGAGACCTCCACATAAACTGTGCTGGTGTCCCAAATATAACCTTTCCAGGTAATCTGAGTTCAACTGTTAGATAAGCAGTAAATCTATATTTTCACACTATTTGAACCTGCCAGATGAAGGGGAAAAATAAAAGTCTGTAAAAAAATCTGTAAAGCACAAACTGAATATATGAACATCAATTAAAATCACTGGATGTTTTCGAAGTAAGTCAGAGCCAGATGAGATTTCTCTGTTGCATAGATCTCTGGTTTGATGCCAGCCTGGGTTGCTTAGATGCTCTAATAATGAGTGATAACATGCTAGTTCCTACAGAAGCAGAGCAGAATATTTTGGCTGTTCTTACTAGCATGATAGTTAATTTCTGATCTTTTCATGCTGAGCTTAAAGCTGAATGATGTGCTTAGCTTTTCTCATGGAAGGAAGATAAAATGCAGGATGCTGAACTAGGCATCTAGGTACAACCTCCAGCAGCACCTTGTAACAAAGGATAATCAAGCCAGTTGAAACATCCAGTGTTTGGAAAATGAATGTGTAGAGAGACTGGAAATGGGAAGTTATGTCTTTCCATTCTAGGTCACTGGTTTGTATTTGGAACACAGAAAGACAAGCAGATGGCAAAATCCATATGAAATAATCCTGATGGAGTTTTGGTTCAGTTCCTAATGAACAAAAACCCCTCATATCACTACAGTTGTCATAATTTGGCACCATGTTTGGGTCTCAAGGACTGAGTGGGTCATGGGGACAGAACTTTTTAGACTGTTTTCTTGGGAAATTAAGTTGTGTTGTGAGTGCTGCATGCATATCTCTGTTACACTTGAATTGGTTAGTCAATTTACATCATACAATCATACAAAAGATTAAGGGCCTTGAGATACCAAGTTCCTTATAAGCTCAAGCAAGTATACAGAGAGCATGATGTTTTGGAGACTTGACTGCAATGTGAATTTAATCCTTATGAGACACCACATGAGAGGGGAGAAGCCACCTGGGAAAGAGTTGTTGTAAATCCTCGACTGGGGAGAATATTCAGCCAGGTGGGAAATGAAGCTTTGCTGGCTGCTCCTCACAGAATTATTTGTTTGCTCCTCAGAGCTTCCTCCAGATACAATCTGTGACAAAAGAATGAAAAGCAAAGGAGAGCGAGACATCTACTAGCTCCTGGTCTTTACAGGCTATGTAGATACAGGGCATTGGTATAGTGCCTACAGTCTGTCACCTTTTTAAGCACTTAACTCCATTGAAGAATGACGTTCTGCATATGGACCCTTTAAAGCCTCATAATAATCCATCAATGTACCCCCTTAATTTGTTTCTCTTCTCAACCTGTTTCAAGACTATATTTCAGTTACTTTCTTTTGTTCAAGAGAAAATCTTTCTTTCCTTGAAACTCAACTGGCACTGTTTGATGTTTTTAAAACAGTGGGAAATACTTGCACTGCTCTTCATTTGTCAGTGGGCGGTTTCAGTTTCTGCTAAAAATGATATGCTAACCTTCTTTTCCTTCCCTGCCATGTGGTTCTACCAGTCTTTGGTGGTTTGGGGGTTAAGCTCTGTAGCACTCTTATTTATATTAAGTTGTTGTCAGGAGGATTCATGGCTGTAATAGTGATAAACATGGGCATGTTCCAACTGGTCTTCAAGAAGCAGACATTCCAGTTTCAGGACTGCTTGTATACATACCATTAAAAATAACCCCAAACAAACCCAACAGTCCCACCCTATTTTATATTTGTAACATTTGAACCCTTAGATATTACGGTTTTCATTTGCAAGCAAGAAACACTAACTTGTTATAATGTATAATTTTTGAAATGGCTCTGCTCTTGTCTAGGCCAGAGACCCAAGTACCTATGAGCTGATTCAGAAAATACAGAGACTACAGAAGCAGCTTATCAGCAAGACAGGTGAAGTGATAGAGAAAGAACTGCTCCTTCAGGTACTGCAGCATCATTATTTTGTTGTATCTTATTAAAATGTTTGATTTACCTGCATTTTCTGTCTACTCAGATGTGCTTCCTGAATGTTATCGAGGTGTATGACTTTGAATTTCTTTTGCATGCTCCTTAGATAGCTTTAGATGGCAGCACTGACTCACTGAAAGAGAACAAATACTATCTAATTAGTTGATCTTTATATTCTGGTTACTGATACCAGGACAACTCTGGAAAATAAAATTAAAGGTTTGCTTTAGTTTATTCATGTCATAGATTAGCCTTCAAATCAGTGTTAGACTTTTAGAAAGGCTTTTTTGTCCTTTTAAACATGCCTGTTATATCCAGGACATGAGAAAAATCCTTGTTTGATTCCACTTGTGCTTAGTTTGGCTTTTGGCAGAATGAATCATACAGAGTTTGTGTGATCTAGATATGTTGCTCTATGGGCCATGTTTGACTTCAAGGTCTTTGTGCTGAACTTTGCCAAAAATATTTTTTGTTATATATTATCTTTTTTAACTGTAACAGATGTCCCTTAACCCCAGTAATATCAATAAGATTTATGGTGTAGAATCAAGGAGAGACTATATTGCTGTAGTGCAAACATTGCTATCAAAGAGAACAAAAAAGGACTGTCTGGGATTCAATCATAGGTGCAAAACTGGGAAATTTGTCCCCTCTGTGGTGACTGTAGAGATAGCTACAGTTTGCCAGCTCTAGGTATTCTTTTAACATCTTTTGTCTTAAATATCCCAACAGTATTGAAGCCTAAGTTGGGTATTGTTCAATGGAGAGTAGAATGTGACCTAAATCTCCTTCTGTCTTGAAAAGCTCAGCAGATGTTACCAAGGCAGGGTTTGTCTCTCTTTATTGTTTCATAGGAAAAAACAGATCTGGAATTTTATCTGAAGTTAATGTATGGTGTATTATGCCTTAGCTCGGAAAAAGGTAATCTTTGTTGCATAGCACTGAAATGCCAGCAGTGAAAGAGTTTGTTAGCTTAAACAAAATGTATCAAAAATAGCTTCAAAATTACTGTGCTTTACCAATGCACAAAACCAATTCTGTTAGATTTTTACATAGTCTCTATTGCGTACCTTGCCTTATCCTTAGTGCGCTCCCATTTAGTCATTATCCTTATTGAGATGTGAAGAGTGGAGATATAGAGGTATTAAATTGCTTGCCCGAGAAAATCTTTGCAATATTGGGGGTATTTGAGCCTACGTTCCTATACTACCCGTTGGCACAATCTTTCTTTTTATGCAGCAGTCCTTCTATGGCAACTCTATGTTATTATATCCAGGATTACTCATGAGATCTTTTGTGTCCCAGGTTGGTAGTCTGACCAACCTAGTGGCCTTCTGTGGTGGAGTGACTACATCAGTGAACAAGGGAAGAGCTACTGATGTCATCTCTCTAGACTTCTGTAAATTCTTTGACTCAGTCCACCACAACATCCTTCTCTCAAAATTAGAGAGATGGGGATTTGATGGGCAGTGATGTTCAGTGGACAAGGAATTGGTTGGATGGTCACATCCAGACTGTAGTGGTCAATGCTTCAACATCCAGATGAAGATCAGTGATGAGTGGTGTTCCTCACTGGTCTGTACTGGTACTGGTACTGTTTGACATCAGCAGTGACATAGACAGCAGGATCGAGTGCACCCTCAGCAGCTTTGCATACCACATCAAGCTGAGTGGTACAGTTGAGACACCAGACGAATGGGATGCCATCCAGATGGACCTGGACAAGCTTGAGAAGTGGGCCCGTGTGAATTTCATGAAATTGGGGGGCTGGGGGATGAAGGGCTTGAGAGCAGCCCTGAGCAGAAGGACTTGGAGGTGCCAGTGGATGAAAAGAAATGATCTGGCAATGTGTGCTCACAGACCAGAAGGCCCAACCATATCCTTGGCTGCATCAAAAGAAGTGTGGCCAGCA
>JANIJG010007959.1:0-22787 GCA_024611175.1 Megaceryle torquata | reverse complement strand
GAGGAGAGGAGAGGAGAGGAGAGGAGAGGAGAGGAGAGGAGAGGAGAGGGAGAGGGAGAGGGAGAGGGAGAGGGAGAAGGAGAGGGAGAAGGAGAGGGAGAGGGAGCGGGAGAGGGAGGGCATAACATCACTGGTACCTGCCCCACACATGCCAGGACAGGCCCCACTCACAGGGTGCCTGCAGACAGCCCCAAGTGGTGTCAGCACGTGGCCATGGCACAGGCAGCGCACAGGGGCCAGCCACACCAGCCAGCACCCCGTCCCACCGCAGGGTACCGGTGCCTTCACTGGGCATTTCACCATGAACTCCCACACCAGGCCCATTCCACACCATCTTCAAAGCCTCCCCCTTGGCTGCCACCCCATTCCTGGAGCAAAACCAGACCAATGTTAACACATCGGCACCTTCGCATCCTGGCGGTGCAGCGGGAGCTGCGAGAGCCGGCCAGCCTGACCGGTCTGCAAGGGGGAGCTTGACATCAAGACCAGGAATGTTCTCTGACTGCAACACCAAGCTGGAGACTTCTTAACGCTGCCCTTCCATTCCTGATAAACAGATTCACAGGTGAGAGCTCCCGAGAGCTTCTGCCCAACACAGAAATGCCTGTGCAGCAGCAACTGCATCCACACTGAGCCTGGAGCACGGCTGGGCAGAGTGTAAGCCCCCCCAGGACGGCACAGTCCAGTGTGTCCCCTCTACCCTCCCCTCTTCAGCAGTGTCCAAAGACAGGTTTTCTTCACAAAAAAAGCTGCTGCTCTGACCAGATAAAGCAGTTGTTTTCAAAAACAAGCCGCAAGGAGGGTGAAACTTCCCCGCAGCACTGGTGGAGGAAACATGATTACCAGCCAAGCTTGGACAATATTAATTGTATCGCTTGATCAACAGCAGCTGCTCATTGATCACCCCCAGCCCAAACCAGTGCAAGTGCTGGGAGAGCATGGCTGTCTCCCATCCAGCTCCCTGCTGCTGGGTCAGCAGCTGAACAAACAGACTGGAAAATACTCAAGGATGCCTGTGAGAGGAGGAGTGGATGAAAGCACAGGGAGAGCCTGGACCTGCTGCCAGCACCAGGCCGTGTGCTCCCTGTTTCTGCAGGAACCCCAGCAGGGTGGCACTGCAAAAACAAGTGCGTTTGGGGCACCACTGAAGCCTGGATCAAAAGCCACTGAAGTCAATAGATCATCTCCCACAGATTTCAGTTGACTTTGGGTTAGTTTCAGATGTATTTGGAAGAGGGCTCTGGAGAGTTGAACCCCCTCCTACAGCCAAGAAGCATTGGATCTAGCTGAAGAAAGCCAGGCTCCCTCCCAGTACGTACAACTGACCACAGGTCTTGCTGGTGTCCCTCCCTGACACGAGTCACAGCCTCTGCTGCAAGCGGCACTGCCGTGGTGCCACAGCAAACTGCACCACTAGCACTGGGGCCTGGAAAGCACAGGGGGGTTCCACTGTCCTTACAAAGCTGCTGCTTTGAAGCTAGAGCAGCTGATCCTCCCTCTTTAAGCTGAGTCGAGGTTAATCTGTGCAGTTGCTGCCAGCTCATCCTGTGTCCTGGAGGGATGGAAGACCTGAACCCAAGGGAGATGCACCTTCCCATCAAGAAGAAAGGCTGGTTACTGTAGCAGCATAAATCAAACTTTCCTGGAACAGCTGAAGCACCATAAGCACTTTGCTAATATCCGCTGTCTCAGCACGCCCGGGACTGGTCAAGCACCCTGCAGGAGGGCTTGGGCAGATGGCCACAGCAATGAGGTGTCACCGTGACCAAGCCCTGTGCTACCAGCCTCTGATGAGGGTCACTGGCCCCTCTCTCAGCTGTGAGGAGAGCGATGCTCTGGCACCTTCCTGCAGGCTGCAGCCCGGTCTAAGCTACGGGGCCCTGTGCTCACAGACCCCACCGTGCTCCCCGCCACGGGGATGTTACTTCTGTCACAGGAATGGGAACAGCCTGCGGGCACGGGCAGGGGTGCTATTTTAAACCCCACAGTCATTAGCTGCGGGCACATCTGGCACATCTGCCTAAGCCCCAACATGCTCTCCCCTGGCAGTGCCTGCCGCATGCAGCCGAGAAGCAAGGACAGCAAGCTGGGGGGCTGTGCCTTGGTTTTAAAGCTCCGCTTGCGTCCGTCTGTTCCCAGCATCACTGTGCTTTGGGTTTGAAAATGTGTGTGCATAGTGAAACTAATTTGATTTTTATCACTTTTGTCTCCCTCTTTCTCCTTTGCACACTACATTAGGCTTTTGTTCCCATGCAGTTAAGAGCAGATTTACTGCGTGATGAGACGCTGATGAGCAGTGGCTGGCAGAGCTTCAGAGGAAAGACAAGTGTCACGTAATAGATCTGCTATTGATAAGCTGGGGACGCTTTCACAACAAGGGGACCCAGGAGAGCAGGGATTTTCAACAACAGCAGCAAGCACAGTTGTACCAGGGCAGGTTCTTCTGGTTGGAGAGCTGCTCCACGCCAAGACGAAGCGCTGTGCTCGCTAGAGATGCAGCAACTGTGTGGGACTGTGTCAGGAAGAGCTCTGACTAAAATAGCAGCCTTGCTGTTGTTCCGTTACACCCTGATGTTTGGTTTCTCCTTTCCCTTTTTTTAAGCTCACCATGTGTTGACTGTGCTGCTTCTGCCGCTCTGTGAGACACGAAGGTGGGCAGAGACAGCCTGTTTGTCACCAGAGGTGTGTCCCAGCAGTCCCCTGAAATGCACTGCAGGTTGGCCACAGCAGAGCCGTGCATCACACCTCCGCCACCCAGACTGGGCCAGTTGCTCTCGTGATGCTGCCTGAGGAGGTGCACGTGAACCCTTCCTTGCAGAGGCGATCGGGGATGTCCCAGCATGCTCTAGGTAAAGCCACGATTGCTTCCCAGGGAAAAAGCCACACTAACAAGCACATCTCCAGCCTCCTGTTTCTGAGCTGCACGACCTGAGCTGCGGGGGGTCTCACAGCAGCCTCATGACCACAGAAGCAGCCCTCCTCTAGAGTCCCTGAACAGTAGCAACCACCAACCATCTCACCGAATTTCTGCTCATCTTCTTACTCTCTTACTTAAGAGAAGTAAGTAAAAGTAAGTCTGTGTGGAAGGGGGTGTTTTCATGGGGGTTTTTCCTGGGATTTTGGTTAGTTTTATCCCCAGGCAGATACGCAGATAGCCCAGAAACAGTTACAGAAAATGGCTACAAGTTGTCTCCAGCATTAACAGCTCCTCTCCCTTCCACTGGACTAAGGATAGCAGTGCTGGAAGATGCAGCCATTCCCCAGTCACCATCCTGGCAGCTGCTGCCCCTTGTTTCTGTAAGCCCTGGCATCCTTCCCACGTCCCCTTTCGCTCCTGGTCTAGGTTCTTCCCAGAGCTGTTTCATTGCCAGCTTTTGGCATCTAGCCCTTGGCATGCACTTAAGAGGAGGAAATTGAGCTGACACCAGCACCAGAGCCTGCTGCAGCCTAAGAGGGAATATGCTGTATGCGCACGGACCCGGGCCAGAGCCGAGCCAGCGCTATTTCCTGAGAAAATCACCCAGCAATGTCACTTGTTTCATAACCAGCAGACTGGAGCCAGGCCACAGAACAGCAAAACACTGCAGCCCTTCAACTGCAGATGTTTAAAAAATGCTACAAAAACTCTGCATCACCACAACAAGAGTTTTGCTGTAACACATTCTGCACAAAAGTAAATACCACTCGTCCAGCAATGGCTGGCTACCTAAGCGCGGGTCAGGTTTGAGCGTGAGGAAGAGCTGTTGCTCCCTGTTCCCTCAGCTATCACTGCTCATCCAAACCAGCTCTGGTGCACAGAGTATCCAGGTTAAAAACGAAGAACCAGGTCAGCAGAGATGGTGATTGACACCTCCATGCTCTCCTATGATGTGAAAGCACCAGGGAATCACCCGGCAAGGAAAGACACAAATACATGAAGACTGGTACCTTCCAAAAGTTCACTGCCAGGTGCTGATTTACCCCACAAAATAACACAGACCTGATGGAACAAGTCTTCTCACTGCCGTTCAGGAGCCACGTGTGATGTGCTGCAGTGTAACACTGCAGGTCGCTTTTCACTACAGTCCTCACCAAAATGCAGGAAAGTTGGTCCCTGGAAACTGTATCTCACGTACTTTAAACAAAGCACACCTTGCACACCACAAGTGCAGCTTGCTCCCAAGGCAAACTGTGAAAGCCACGACCGCACGCAGGGAATGGGTATAACTCTGCAGAGGGGTTTTTGTGCCCTCCAAGAGAAAATCTTACAGATAGGGATTTGGGTGAGTGAGCTGTATCAGCAGTAAGTTCAATTCATTGCTCCAAAAGGGTCATCCTCTGGCCCTGTGAAACGAGTTTGATGATCTGACATGTTTCAGAATTCCAAAATAACAAGTCTTGGTTCTCTGGATTCATTGTTTTATAGCTAAGAGGAGTCAGTGCCTTGCGCTGCAGAGGTTCCCTCAAGCACAGGGCAAGGCATGCTGGTGGGGCAGCACTAGAAAGCAAGATGGCCTGGCCAGAGGAGTGGTGTCCACAGCCCAGGAGACTAACGAGCTAGGAATTACTGTGACGACTGCCAGGATTTCATATGAGCCACATTTGATGAAAAAATTCTGCTTCTAACATCTATGTAGTCATGGATATAGAACAAACAAATCACTAAATTGCAGAAAAACAGTGAGGAAATTTAAACCTGGAGTTTGTTCTAGACTCTGTTCCCTGTGGAGTTGCACAACTTTCCCTGTTTCCCTTTAAAATACCTTCCTAATTTAACACCAAATAGCTGGGGCTCAAATGAAATCTGGATTCCCTGCAGCTGATTTCACAGATTGAGTTCAGCAATATCTAACTCAGAAGGCATCTCCCCGTAGCCTCTTAAAACTGCAGCACTGTAGAATCTGTTAAGTAATCAGTCAGATATCTGCCTAAAAAGAGCGTTCCTCACAGCACAGTAATACCGAGAAGTTCCGATGTAGACCAGAACATGCAAGGGGTTTGTTTGTAAAAGGGCACACAGATGTGTGAAGAATTCATATGGATCAGTGGTGTTTCACGAGACCCCAGCAGTTTGGAGCGGAAACTGAATTATCAAATCTGAGGTTTTCTCTTACTCACTCATACCATCTTTTTAAAATGATGGGGGGTGAAGGTGCAGTAGTAAGCAGACGTGTTCCTCGGAATAACTCCTCCTGGAAGAGAAGGGTCCATCCACCCAGCAATCTGAAGCACATACAGAACTCTCTACAAGACACCACGTGAACCGTGCAAGTACCGAGGACCGAAGGAGCTGCTGCGGTTGGCAGAGGAACAGAGGGTAGGAAACTCAGTGTTTCCACGTTGCTGTTTCTCATCACGATGTTCCCCGCACAGCACTGCCCAAAGAGAAGGGGACCACATTGCAGGCAGGCACCTTCCCGGTACGGAACACGGCCAAGATGATAACAAGGTCACGCACAGCGTGAAGGGGAGGGAGAGTCCAGTGGCAGGGCACGTGCAGCCAGTCAAGCCACAGCTTGAAGCAGCAACTGCCAGCATGGAGAATAAACACGGTGGAGAGGGAATGGGTGGGGGGAAAAAAAAGTCACAGATTTTCCTCTGCTGCTCCAAAGCTTTCCAGCTGGGCCTGGCGGGCAGCTCCCATCTGGCAGGCAGATCCCGAGCCCGCGCTGCAGCGGGGCCGCGTCCTCCCGCCTGCCCCACGGAGGTTAGACAGCAACTGGCCTGGCTGCCCTGCTCTCGGACACGCTGTCTCTTCCCTTCACTGTCAAGTGCCCAAGAGGAGGCAGGCAAAGTCAGAACGCTTCCTTTAGGTTTTTTAATTGGTTCAAGCCAGCATTTTCAGGCAGTAATTCGAAGCTGTTAACATAAAAAGAGAGCAGAGAGCACAGTGCAAAGTCCTTGCATCGCTGCAGAAGCGATGGCCGAGAACTGGAACCCCGCTGCAACGGAGATGTTCACATGCAGCACAAATGCAGGCACAGTCCAAACCATTCACGTGGGTGGGTGGTGGGTCTTTTTTAAGAAAAGCAAGAAAGATATCACAACTTTTTAAAAAATTTATTTAAAATGGTCATTTCCCCTGTTCTCTCCATCTTTAAAACAGGGGTGAAGGTACCGAGCATGTTTTTAAGATTGTTTTCAGAATTGTTCAGAAGCCTGGCAGCAGTCACAAAGTGACTAAATCTCTTGTTCTTGTGCCTAGATGTAAACCAGAAATTCCTTGTAGTACCACCATTTTGACCTCTGAGAACGCCCCGTGCCTTTCTTCTTCCACCGCATGTTCCCCAGCGAGGTGGAAGCACAGACCATATTCCACTTCTTGTTCTCTTCCAACTGTCTTTCCGTGTGCAGGAGTCAAGTGTTGTCTCCACAGAATTTATTTTCAGGAGAGTGAAGCACAGATGGAAGCATCACCTGAATCATATTACTTTCACTACTCTTCATGTGCAAATACCCTGAAAAGTTATTTGTAAAGACAGGAACTTTTTCATCCAGCAATCTCAAAGCACAGAGGAGCGCCAAGCTAATGCCGATGTGATGTGACTCTCGTGCGAGTCTTTTCACTGGCCCCCGTCCCCACCTCGGTGACGTTCTCTCTTTCACACACATGCAGCTGTCAGACCTCTCGCTGTCCCAGTAATATTTTCTTTTGAAAAGCACCTTTCTCAGTGAGATCTCTGATTTGCACATGCTAGTGCTCCTGGAGGTGAAAACACCTCTGCTGGCGAATGAGCCGAGTTCACTGGGCCAAATCCCACTGAAAGGCCGAGCTGAATTTGGACAGATCTTGCACTGCAAATGCTCCATCTGGTTTCCTTCTGCGTGTCACACAGGCTCACAGAGAATAAGTGAGATTCAGTCATTTTGCTCATGGAAACCCCCTTTCGGAGTGACTCACAGCAAGACCAGTTTCCTGCCAGCACAAACTCCTGTCACCGTCGCTTCTGAGCAGCTCTTCTGCTCCGTGAAATCAAAAGCACGGGGATATAGTTCCAAAGGTACATTTTTGTGCAGAACAGGATCCAAGTAGGCGCTGAAATGGTTTGTTTCACATGTTAAAGGCAGTGCAGGCTTCCCACATAAAAGCAGTTCTGTTTAAAACAGAAGTGAATTTTTGCTTGTAGATCAGTTTAATAGATCTTTTAAAAATATAACCCAAAACCCCAGGCCCCTCAGAACATCTTTTAAGTGTGTAAGTGTGTGGCAGTCTTCCTTTAAATATTCTCAACAGAAGGATTTCCATTTAGGAAGATAATTTAGGCCTTCTATATAGGACACATTTGAAGAAATCAGATCCCAGTTAAGCTAACCTGCTCGCAGCTGTGGTCAGCTGCAGTGCCCATACAGGTCATATGCAGGCCAAGAGAATTCTCAGCAGAGTCATCATCACAAAGGCCACTCAAATTTTCGCCAGGCTTCTGCTGTGTAAGCAGCTGTGATTTCCCAGGAAAGCCTCCCTGCGCCGCGCACACTGCTGCATGCAGCGCGCGGGGCTTAGTGATCCCCGATCCATACATCACCTCAAATGTCAGGGTAGTCTATTTGAAATGCACTAAAATAATTTTGCTTTCTCTACCACAGAAATGACTAACGATGAGCTGGAAACAATTGACTGGCCACGAACAAAGGTCCGGAACAGCAGCTTTCTGTATGGACGGTTTTACTGACAGGTGCTTAGTACAATCACTCCAGAGAAAGAAAGAGGTCGAAGCACATATGTGCCACCACTCGGAGTACAACAGCCCGCTTCTATAGAAAAGAGGCCGAAACCGATTGTTCTTGGCCCAGAATGTCAGAGAGAGCAGGACTGCCGAGCATCTAATACATCTTCTGAACGTTTGGTTCAACACGACAGATGCTACAACAATGGCCACGGGAGTCTTACGAATCCTTGCATCCCCATAGCAGGGCCACAGAGAGTTTAACAGCAGGTAAAGTAATAGAACTCTTGATATTGCACTACATTATACACCTCGTAGGATTCCGTCCTAGAGAATAATTTAAAAGACTTTATAAGGTAGCGTTTTCTGGGAAAAAAAAAATACAAGAGACTTTATAATTCTATTAGACTCCATTCTGGCCCCTAAGTGATATTTGGCAGGTCTTTGAATGTGCAAACCTCAATTTACTTGTTAATAAATTAGCTGTTAGGAAAACAAAGCTTCATGTGAAAGGTACCAGCAAAACACAAATGCATACTACAAGGGTGTTCAGTATCTGCGGTATCCCAGGGGAGATGGGTATTCTTGTGGCATCACTGTCTCCGTGGACCCACGGACAAATCAGACACACCGGGTGTAACAGAAAACATGATGACGTGCATTGCAGGCTCACAAGATTATCCCCCACTCCCTCCTTCTGAATTATGACTAAGAAATAAGAACTGTGAATAAAGAATGAGGAATGGGACTAGTAGGGACCTCCTGCATCCCAGCTCCTGTGTCAGCAAGAGGAGTTACCTGTCGGGAACATCTCCTCCATCCCTTGCTCTTTTAGCCTTAGCATGGTTGAAGAGTGGGGAACAAACTTCTGGCATTTAATCTCAGTGTTTGTAGCTGCAGTTTAAGGAAAAGTTTCGATCTTTGCGCCACAGACAGAGGTGAAAGATTGTTTCTTTGCTCTTAGCCTTACAGTATCTCAAAATGGTGTTAGCCCTGCACACACCTCCCCCATTTCCTTCTTGCATTTTTTTTAAGACAAGACAGCTCCAGTTTCGTTACCGTCTCTTAGAATTCATGCTTTTTAGACCACGCTCCTCTCCTCTTTTGAATACTCTCCATTTTTTGGAAGTGCAATGCTCAGAACTAGGCTTGGCCCTGCAAGAGCCGGCACAAGCAGGCAGATTGCACTGTCTGCTTGCAGGTCAGACCCTGCTGTCCATCTCCCCAGCAGGAGGATTCCTGTTCTCCAGACATGTCACCGCTGGCTCACACCCAGCTTATGATTCGCTGTTGTCCCTGGGTTCTGTCCGGCAGACCCACCCCAGCAGCACTCGCTCGACTTCACAGCCTGCACTGCTGCTGCTGCGTTGCTCGCTCAAGAGGAGTGCACACGATCACACAGTGACACCAGCACATGCCAATCATAGAATTGCTTGGGTTGGCAAAGCCCTTTCAGCTCCTGGAGCCCAACCATTCCCCCAGCACTACCAGGGCACAACTGACCCATGGCCCTCAGCACCACAGCTCCACGGGGGGCTTGGAAACCCCTCCAAGGATCATGGGGACCCTCCCCCCGCCCTGGGCAGCCTGGGACAGCCCTGGACAACCCTGGAGGGGAAGAAATTGCTCCTCATGTCCTCCCCTGGGGCAGCTTGAGGCTGTTTCCTCTTGTCCCATCACCCCTCACCACTGACCAGCACTCTGTTTTTCAGTTAGTGTTGAATCCTAATCCTCTCCTGCAATGCTGCTGGAGTCCCTTCAAGCTCAGGGCTATCTGTAAACCCAGCAAAGCCCTTTCTCCAGTCTATCATCCAAACCATTCATGAAAAATTTGAACAGAGCTGGCAAGGCAGGAGGGTGTGACTATGGGACACCACATAAGGTGGATGGAGAACAATGCAGACTACGCTGTCATTACTCAAATGGATGGAGTGACCTTGCGCATGCATCCCCACCCTGCGTCCACGCTGGGTCATGCAGTCTCTCTAGTGGTGCACACACAACACAGCCTGTCCCCTGCCACACGATTTTCACGTGTCTACCGTGTGACAGACAAGGACAGTGCTCTCCTCACAGGGTTATGCTGCACCAGCCCCACCGGCAGACAAAGCCCGCTCTGTGTACGGTGAGCGTTCACTGCTCCTACCACATAATGCAGGACACCAGCTCTGGTGTCACTGAGCAGCAGAAGTGGCCTTGGGATGGGAGAACTGGGAGCAGACTCCAGGCCAAAACAATGTGTTCTGGTGTTCTGGGTCACAGGTTAGGAACACAGACCTAGAGCAACACCCGGGCTCTGGGCAGCTCCTTCCTGGAGGAGCGTGGTTAGAGTAGGGGACTCGGAACAGGGCAAGGAGAGATTAGAGAGAATAGACAAAAATGGGACTGTTTATCCTCAGCAGCAAACAAAGAAGGTATATTACAAAAATATACAAAAAACCCACAACATTCCGGAGACAAAGATGGGCAGAATCGCAATGTTGTCAGCAACAAAATCAACAAATAAATAATAAACAAATAAAAATAGAGCCAAATTTCAACAGCCATTAGAAAAATATGCTCCCTACATTCTTCACATGTAATCAGACTGAGGAAAGTATTGTCAAGGAACATTAGAGGAGAAAAAACTCAGCAAAACTCAAATTAATTTACTAGAATAAAAAGAGTGGAAAGAAAAATAAAAGCAGGTGCTAAAAAAAAAAAAAAGAGATGAAATTTCACGCTGCATGGCTGAAATCAATCTTACTACTCACAACCGTGAGGCTTCCTGGCCAGCTAGAGAATCACCAAAGGAGTTTACAGTGCCTTGGAGGTTCAGAAGGTTGATGTAGGACCAGCCTGTTTCAGTGACTATCCCTGAGAGGCTCACCCACCCACCACGACAGACCGTTCCTGTCAGTGAAAGGACCTGACTCGCTGCAGAGCAGTAAAGCTGGAGCAAAGACAGAGCTCTAAGGATTTCAGCTGAGTGGAATTTCTTTTCTTAGAGAGCAGAAGGGGCCAGGGCTAAAATTCGAAACAAAAAGTTTCCATGGTCTTTATTCCCCTCTCTCCTCAATACAGCTATGACGGGACCAACTGATAATATTTTGCCCTTGAACTTCTCCTCATAAAAGAATTAAACTGATTTCAGTTTCAGGAAGGTTCCCGCCCTGTGATCGTGCGTTCATTGGAACAGCCAGCGGCTGCGATTGGAACAGCGCTAACTGGGACAAGCAGATCTCCGTTTTAGATTCTCATTCTTAAAATTCCCTTTTAATTAAACAACTTTCTTCAAGTAGCAGAGAGAAAGCAGATCTGCTTCCTTTAAATCATCCCTCGGTCAGTGGCGATGGCTTCTCCCCGCAGCCACTCTCAAGTGTGTGGTCTCCTTCCTCAAGCCGCTTTATTTAAAACCCGTGAATGAGCTCGCTCTGAATCACTGACCGAGGCTGAAACACACATGGAAAACCCTCAGCCGCAGGAAGGACCCGAAAAGTCCTTCTGATTCAGGGCTCTCGGGGAGGCACCGCTTTGTTATGCACACATACTCCCACACAAGAAAAATGAAACTCAGCGAGCTGGCCGCAGCCAAATCCCGCTTCAGTAGCAGCGGAGGCGGCGTGCTGAGAGCGTGCTCCTCTGCCACGCTGCGAGGAAAGTGTGTCTGGCCATCCAGAGAAATGTGGAACATGCTGATCCCCATGGTCCACGTGGACGGAGCCACCGAGTCCAGCACCCAGGGCTGAACCTCCAACTGCGGCCCCATGTACGTGCTCTGTGCACCAGCACCGCACCTTCCCCTCCGCACCGAGCCGTGCCGCTGCCCGGCACACAGCCACGCGCAGGAAGCCGGGACTTTGCTGCAAGCCCAGGTGAACAATCCCAGCACCAGCAGGAGAGTTGAAGGGTCTCCTGATGAGCAAATTGGGTGTTTACACGGCGTTTAACAAACGCTGAGCGCTGCAGCCCGTGCTGCCACAAGCATAACGCCAGTTGCAGGAACGCAGCGAGCTCGAATGCTGGGTTTTGCTCAGCCACATGTGCTGGTCGTATGGGGAAGATTTGATTGATGATGGAAGGATGTGACAACCCAACAAAACTAGGAGCTGCTTCTCTTAGCAGCCACCTGATGATGCTTTGCCATTTCCTTTAAAAAAATCCTAAAGAGACAAACCTCTACCATTTATAGGAACATTTCACAAACCTAGGCAAGCCACAGCAGGTCCACTGCAGTAATTTAATGACCTCCTCTACCAACAACAGAGAAGCCTGGGTATGTTTTATGGTAATTTATGCAGAGAGGAGTCTCATTCTGCATAGCAGGCAGGGAAGCCATCGCAGCTGTTGTCCAGTGAAGGCAGTTTCAACAATAGATGGATTGAACATTGCACAAACCTGCCTTGGCTTTGAAAAATGGTGTTTGAATGACCCAGTTTGCTCAAAGATCCTGTCACAGGGTGTCCTATCCCGAGAAACAACTGGGTTTGTGTATATGGCATCTTTTCCCCTTCTCTTCACCAAGGAAAGTGAGCCCAGGTACAAGGAGAAAAATCTTAAAGAACACATTGTGGGTTTGCTGTTAGAAGTAGGGTTTGGGATTATTCATTTTCCAATCTTTAAAGCTTATGCCAGCTCAGCAGGCACTTCCACAAATCCCCATTTTCTGGATGTCACAGCAGATTCAAGACCATGTATTCCTGACTGGAAGAGCAAGAGCTCCTGAACTGCCCAACCTCCTCCCCACACAGGCCACCAAGACAGGACAAAGGACTGGATCCCATTAGACCTGCCTGACTGGTTTGCAGCTTACACCTCAGGCTATCTATCCACACTTCATTCAGACTTCATTCATTAACAGCCTATTTGAGGATAAAATCCATGAAAATTCTTGAATTGTAAACTACTTCACCTTTGCCTTCTTTTGAATTTGCATGTGCATAAGGATCTCTCTTTCCTAAGTTCTCTCACAGTACACTTGGCTCAGACAGCAAGGAGATGCTTGTAGGTCGAAAGGTTATCTGAACAAATCCCCGTGTTTAACCTTCACTTCTGCAGTAAACCCACGGCAACTTTTTGTGCCAGTGAAGTACTGCGGAGGAGGGAGTAAAACCGGCACCAGAAAGCACACGGCCAGAGAGATGTTGGAAGAGGAAGTGGTAAAGCTGTCGCCCCAAGTCCCCTGAGAGCAGCACTTTCTTACAGAGGTCACAGAAGGAAAGAGCCCGACACCCTCACAGGTGTTTTTAGTTGATAAAACTTTTTATACTGCTCACAGCATTTTTATACTGGAAGAGCAAGCTGGATTTCACTTCTCAAAATGCAAAGCTAGACACCTGGGACGTTTTCTGTTACTCCAGAGGGAATCGGAGCAACAAAGACTGACAGCGTGCAGATCAGCGCCGTTCAGCCAGCTTGCTTCTGAAGGCAGCTGGCAACGCGCACACACTGTGGCAGAGCAACCACTGAGGTCCACCAGACACGTGTGTTAACCAGTGACAAGAGCTGGGAGTGAAGAAGTGACAGGAAGTTTCAAACAGGACTTAATTCTCTAATCTGAGTCATCCAGCACACTTCAGAGTCAACAATCAGAGCAAAAAAAAATGATCCAGAGGTCAGAAAAATCACAGTGCTAGCCCTTCATATGGAGCCTTCTCGCTGTCATTTACAAAGAGGTGTTCAGTCATCACATCTGAGTAAACTAATCCATGAGTGCCAAGGTCTCCTTTCTAGGTAAGCAGGTCCCCTCCTAAGGACACTACACACCTGCACCCCTGGCCCTTCCCAGCAGGAGCACCAGCCCCACGGATGCTGTCTCCAGGAGGCTGGGGTAACTCTGGCTGCACTGGCACTGCTGTACAAATCAAACTACATTTGTAGTTTACAACTTCCAGCCTGGCCAAAAGTCATGAAAATGGCTCTGTCCTTAAAAGTTCAAAGCATTTGACATTGGTTTCAACACCAACCCCACGGAGCTGTAGAATACATCAACAGCTCAGCTCAGCAGTGAAGGAACTCAATTGCTGTCTGAAAGAGCCCAGTCGGTTCTCGTGTCGCGTAACAGTAAATGGCTCAGGGATCTGTTTTCTCAGAATAGAAACCGGAAGAACCCATTCTCTTACACCCCTGCCTTGAACTGTCCTTCATCAAGCTGACTGAGTCAAACCCCACTTCCCAGGTAGCCAGCAAGAGCCCCAGTGAGGCAGTCTGATGAGGAGCACATCGTGCCAGTTTCTGACGTCAGTATGGATCAGTGTGGGTGTTGCTTTGAAACAAGGAAAAGCCCTGCTCACACTACCCATTTAATAGCTTCAAGCTGTCAAAGTCTATTTTAGAAGAGCACCCTCTGGAGCCAGGAGACACCCCTTGAGTAACATCACATATGGTTTCAAGAGAACAAACTAGACACCACAGACGATCTATTCTGTATTTCTGAAACTGATCTCTCTGAGGCCAGTGGTTACAAGTCGTCAGAGATGGATTTGGTAGGGATGGAAATCAAACTCACCTTCTCCAAGTTCTTAATTCCTGTGCATGTCGAGGACGGGGCCCATCAACCACCAGCGAGAGCAGCTCAAGTCCTCCCTCGACAGGTTTGTGGTGAGAGCACAGCAGGAGGATGGGAAAAACTGCTGGGAAGCGGAATCCAGGGTTTGCTATTCACTTTTAGGAAAAGAAATCTACCAAGTTAGATTTGAAACCGCTGATCAAACCCAGTTCCGTTCCTGAAATTTCTTCCCTAACTGGTATTGTTTTGCTCTGCATTCCCAACAAGCCCGATCCAATTAAATCCAGTCCTGCTACCAGCTAGTGTAATTTTCCCTAAGGGGGGCAGGAAGTACCCTTCCTCCTGTCAGAGCTGAATTCATCTCAGTGGGCTCTTCACCTGCTAATCATCAGATCTTTAGTGATGAATAAGTGGAGCAATTATCCTCCGATGGCTGCTGCATTAGTGTAATTGCTGAGTCTCAGCAGAGCTGGGGATGAGAGCTGACTGAGCGCAGGGAAGTGCCACCGTCCCTGCTCCGCTGCAGACCCCAGGGATGGGTGTCCACACAGATCTCAGGACCACCCGAGATGTCTGACCGCGGTGGGGGCACAGGGCAGTGCCTCTCCACAGGGCTCACCTCTCCTCGGGGAGGACTTCAGACAGCCTCAGGGTTTAATGTAAAGCTCTCCAAGAGCAGGAGCTCACCAAAACACTCCAAGTATTGCCCAGCTGAGGTGCCAGTGATCTGCTTTTAGCTACAGATGGCACAGAAAGGTGGGATATGTGGAGATCAGAGGTGTTTACAGGAAAGCCCTGCAGCTGCTCTGCCAGTCTGGAATCGAGGTCAGCTTTGTCCCACGGAAGCACCTCAGCTCCCAGTCCAGACCAGTCAGTGGTCCAGTAAGTACTAAGAAATACCTGGGGAGGCAACTGCAGCAGCAGAGAGCTGGAGCCCCACACACGCTGAAACGTGCAGCTAGGACACCCAAAGAGAAGACTCTTGGTCATGTGGAGAAGATGCCAGGTCATATGGAGGAGGGGCTTTGATGGACCCTCTCCCCCCATTCCACTGACAAGACAAAAGAGCCCATACAGCTAGCCAGGAAAGGTCTCAGCAGCTTTCTTTTGGGAAGTGTTAGGGTGGAGGGGGGGGGATGCTTTGATTTAAGTAAAAGATTCACATCTCTGGATCAGTTTCCACAGGAGAACTGGAGAAAGATAAGGTCTTGTCTGACAGTCCTCACAGGCTTTGGGCATGAACTGCTGAACAGCTTCAGAAACTCAGCAGTTATGTTCATGTCTGCTGACAGAAATGTGGGTATCTGTGGCTTTATGGTACCTACAAGAGTAGGCAAGACTTCAGTGGCTGGAGGTGCCTGACAACTGGATTCGGGTGCCTAACACCTGACTTGCACACCCTCACAGAGAGGGAAAATAGTTGCTCAAGAACTTGAGACCAGCGCCTGGAGCTGGGAGTTACCACTGCCCTGGTCTCTGAACAAAAGACCAGCCCAATCCATCTGCCAGAAGCAAAACATTCAATTCAGATCTGGATAGCCGAAATAACAGGCAACTCCTTTCATGAACATGCTTTTGAAATAATTAAATTTTCTAAAATAAAAATTATTTCAAAATCAAAGGAACACTTAACAGTGGGATCTGGCTCAAATAAGGCTTCAGGCTTCAGCTACCTGTGACTACAGCTTTTCAACCACCCCTCCTCTCTCCCGTCTAACTGCCAAATCGAGCAATGGTCCAGAGAAATCTGCACAAGCCTGCGATACCTCGGGAACCCCTTTTAGTAACATTCAGCGTTACAGGAGCATTCATTTTGTTGGCATTTCTTCCACCAGCCATGCACACAGTGCCATCATTTCCCATCCACGCGCAGGACCCAGAGATGGGTCTCCATTGTAGTGGGCAGTGCGTTCGTTGTCGTTAACGGTAAACTGATCTCATCTCTGACAGGGAGATCTGAGATAGCACACCAGAGAGAACGTGTGCAGGGAGAGATGCAAGCAGAGCAGCACTGCTATTTCTCGAGTTTCTTCTGGTTGTGAACCGGGGATTGCCTCGAGATGAGCCTCAAATGTATCTAGTGAAGCCAATGAGGTTTTCCCAGAAATTAATTCATTCCACTGTTTTCATATGCATTTTGAAAGCAGCTACAGCTGACTAAGCAGCATACAGAGAGACAGGCGTTCTTACAGACAGGGTGCTCTTCATCGCCACAAGAAAATGTGTGGAACTGTGGCAAATTTGGATCTAAAATGTTTTATCCCCACAACCAAGAGATAATCCTGCTCTGTCCTGCAGTGTGGCATGCTCGTACAAGGACAGAGAGACAGTGGGAAAATGTTCTATGTCTGTGACTTGCCAGAAGCAGAAGATGTCTCACACAGCACCGAGCTGGGGGGGGAAACCCACGCAGACTGGACTTGCACCGAATCCAGGTCAGAACTACCCAGCTTCCCCCACCTCTCTGAGCAAAGCCACAGCATGGTGCTAGAGCTCGCAGTGCTGAGTAGCACGGTCTTCTGCAGGATACTGCAAAGCCATCTGCAGCTAGCTGGCCATTCCCAGAAAGACCAGAGTGCCGACTGTTCTGAGAGTCCTGATCCCACCTAACTCAGCACTTCTAACCCGTTTGTTTTCCTCCCTCGCTGCCTAATTAGCATTGTTACTGTGGTTCCTTCTCAGCCATTCTGCCAAAGAATCATTTCAAGAGTGGTTGAAATCCTTCTTTCCATTTGAGGACATTTCAGGTAATCAGCCCCAAGGCTAAACTCATAAAGTCTCCACAAACTACTTCAAATGAACAAGTGGAGATAATCGTTCCTCTGCTAATGAGGTTAGGAGCAGTGTCATAACCAAGGACGCTTGGCTTTTCTACCAGGTACCCCAGGATCTCTGCAGGCAGGACCCTGAAAACCCTGATAGCTTCATCCTCCCCACAGTCTCCAGGAGCACAACAGGACCCCTACGCTGGCCAGTTTTAAGACTCAGTATGACAGGGTGCTGGGCCAGCTCATTTAAGCTAAGTATATAGTTTACACGGAAAGGTTGGACTAGATGATCCTTGAGGTCCCTTCCAGCCTGGTATTCTATGATGCTGTGACCCAGGGACAGGTGACCCTGAAGCTGAGGTGTAGCATGAAAACTGAGCAACACCCAGATCCCTCTGCCAGGCCCGACGCACGCTGCTGCTACAACACAAAGGCCGGGAGACCTTCGTGTGGGAGGCAGCAGAGACGCACCAGCTGCTGGTCTTTAACACAGACAGGCTTTCGCTTGGCTGAACGACCAGCGCATCTGGAGTGACATGCGGCAGCTTACACAGGCCTTTGTTATGAAGGCTGATGCCAAAGATTTGGATTAATCATGATGTTTTTTGGTCCAAAGTAAAAGTTGAGATGGTCTGATGCAAAATCCATACACTGAAAAAGATCAGCTGTCTCACTTTAAAGGTTTTCTTTGATATGGATTTCTTAGGATGGCATGTCATGGATACTGGATCTTCCTGTCCTCCAGCTTTTCCATGGTGGCCTTGAACAGTGAGGGATCCCAGCACTCCTTAACGCTTGCTTAAGAAACTGTGCTGCTCCCAGGAGCCCCTCTTGTGTTTGTCTTCTCATGAAGACCAGGCTCCTCCTTGGGTATGTTTTCGGAGGCACGGGCCTTGCAGCTGCATGTCGGGGGGCTGCTTTTGAAGAAAATGTACTTCTTTACTCAAAGAACTTTGACCCTTTCAAACCCAAGTGCTGGGTGGGATTTATACAACACATCCCTGTTACTGCAAGACAAACCATACCGGTCTGCACCAAATTAATTCCGCAGCTCTGAAATTAACTCAGTGTAAGCAGTTTCTCCAGGCAAGGCAGGTGCAGACACAACTTGGTGCTTCACTATTGGAAATTCAGTGCCACCTCTGAATTTGTTTATTCCCTACCAAATTAATTAAACTAACCCAAGAAGTTAACTTCAGTTACTCTGGGCCAAATCAAGCAAGATCTTTGAACGCTTTTCACTGCTCTCATAAAACTGAGCGTGCTGTGAAGTTCTGTGTGCACATTTAGTTTCTTGCTGGATGAGGCTCCACTTAACAGCCTTACCAAGGACACTTAACAGCCATACAGGGGACAAGCCTGGGTTTCTCCGGGCAGAGATGTACGTGACCCAGTCTCTGAATGGCTTGATAGGTCTGACATTTTAAGCACATCTTTTATGTTTTGTGGGATGAACTTCTCATTCTTCTATCTCCTTATCACTCATCTAACTTTCAGAGCAGGCAGCTGCAACCACCCATGAGACCATATGGGGGGTTGGGCTAATTGTGGTTTATTTGTTCCTGTGCAAAACCTAGTGGGGACAGGAAAGGAAGGATGGTCCCCTTGTTAACAAAATACCTCCAGCAACAAGGGTTTGAGATACAGTTTCTCACTTTAAGTTGTTAGCTATTTATCTTGGCTTATCACCTGCTGGCCTCCGTTCACACCTCTGCTGACTAAGGTACCAGGTTACAATAAATACTAATTCTTCCCTATCCGGTAACCGTTCAGTTGTCAGCTCACTCCTCTTCTGATCTCTAGGCTTCAAAATGACATTACTTTATACTTCAGATGGAGATTCCCAAACACAATATGCTGTGTTATCTTTCTCTGCCACGGATGGAAATAGTAAAACTCGAGAAAAATGAAGTAACTCCATGAAGAACGCTGATGATCAATGGCCTAGACAGCTCTGCCTCCCACCTGCTGCTCCACCAGCCTTGTGTGACAGGAGCGAAAGCCACGAGGTCTCAGTCCCCCAGCCCACAGCTCTGTCTGTCATACATCCCAGTACTCCCCAGGAGCTGGCTCTCGCTCTGGCACTGCAGGTTCGAGCTGCTCCCAGGGCAAACTGAGCCATGCCAGCCCCTCACCACTGTCACAGAGGAGAAGCTGCTTTTGTGACCAACGGCTGTCTGCAAACTCAGTCACTTCAGTCCATCACAGCCCGGGCTAAAAGCTCCTCCAGCCCCACGGCTTGTGCTGAAATTTGACTTGCTACAGTCTCTACATTGCCAACATAGCACATACTTCTGACAGTGTCCTAGAGCCAACTAAGGATTCAGGTCCTTGATTTTTACTTTTGAAATTCCAGGCTGTTCAGCAAAGGACTACAGATAATTTCCAGAGAAAACTCCGATCCCTGCAAAACAGGGGAACGGTGGAACAAAGGCAGCCTGAAATGGGCAACGGACCTTCTGAGAAAGGAAAGAACTTGGTTGAGTTGTTTGAGTTTCTTGGGATTTTTGTTTGTTTGCTTCACTATCTATAGTCAAACAACATTTCTGGAAGATGATGTTTCTGAAAGATCTGTCACCCAAGTTGCCTTATTTTGGTACTAACTGAAAAAATTTTTTTTAAAGAAAGTTTGCAAATTATGCTTGTGACTCTTCCAAAGTCACACAGCAAGGCAGTGGCAAACCAACCATAGAGCTGCTGTGTATAGTCATACGTCTATTCTGAGGTAGATGATGATGCAAAATCGAGATTATTCTTGTTTTATATTCATTCTATAGTCCTAATTATAGGATAAATTACTGGGTTTAGTAAGTTAAGTTTATTGTGAATGTTCTTCAGTTATGTGCCAATATTGCAATACAAATATTTAACTCCTGGATAATATCCAGACACATTCTTTAGTTGGACAATTGCAATTTCCTTCATCCTGTTGATTAACCCTGAAGAGCTGGAGTGAAGAAACCCACCGTATGCTCTGGGCTGCAGCCTGCTATTTGAAGCGTGCCTTCCGAATGGACAGACCCAATTCACCCAGCATACAAAACCCCCTGGGCAAATGGACAGCAACCTTCTTCTCCAGGCCCATCCTCAACCAGCCATGAAATCGGTGCTGCCAGCCCATCAGGAACTGCTATGGTCTGTAAACAAGTGTAACAGATCTACCCAACCAGCACCTTCTGGCTTTATCTGAACTTTTCTCCTTCTAGAGCCAATTTGGTTTGTTGGCTCCAGAAAAGGGAGTTCACAATGGACATGAAAATCCAGCTCTGTTTTGTCTTGGAGACAGTTTGTCATTTTTTCTCTCCTACCAAAATACAGGTTCAATATTGTCTACGTGGAAAAAATGATATTGGCTGTTCGGGTAAATGAGAACACCTCTGGTGGTACCAGCCTGACAACGCACGCTGACCCCCGCAGAGCAGCACGGCAACAGCTCCTTTCTCTACCTACATCTGCAACACTACCTCCCAGCTTACGTATTTATGCAGCCCCAGATACCAGCCCATCTATGGTCTGCTTCTGCAGAAAGAGACAGAGATGAGAGAATGCAGAGCTGGAAACCACTGGGCTTTAATCCCACAGTCACTGAAGAAGGTTTTGAAATACACAGCAGCTTTCAATAACCAAGGGGTGATCAACAGATGAGAAGTAAACCACTTAGATTCCGGGGAAACTGTTCTGAGCTTTGCCAGGGTCAGCTCTCCTCTGTCCCACAGAGTGCTGAGCAGATGCCATCACCACCCTGCATCACCACGTTCCTGCTGAAAGCACAGCACAATCTCATTAGAGCTCAACAAACACAGTGATGTCAGTGGCAGTCGAGGACACTCAGACACTCACACGGCTGAGGCTGCACCTTTCCGATCACACGGGATGACTTTCCTCTAATTCATGGGCACTTCTCAAGATAAGATCCTACCAAAAATGTTAACGCAGTGACATGTGTTACGCTGCCAGCGCCTCCCACACAGGAGGGTTTGTCCTGAATCCTTTGGTGAAAATTTCTCCCCGCACCTGCTGACACATGCTGTGCAGTGCTGCTCTGAATGGTTTTGCCTGTCATTCACCAAGGTCACATCTCCACCCGCTTAGACGGAAAGGTACTTTGGCTCTGCGCTTACAGGAAAGCCAGGAGCTTTCAGGAGGAAAGCTGCAAGTGTGGTGGCATTCTGAGAAACTGCCTTGCATGGCTAATACACAAACCAGTGTCTTCAGCTACTGTAGGACCTGGGCAGCAGCAGGAAATCATTCTGCGAGTGGTGCTTGGACAGATTTCAAGAGCTGAAGCACAGCAGGCTGATTACCGGTTCTCACCTTTCAGTCTGGGACCAACTGGGAAGGGTCAGAGCTGCTGCTGCTAGGCCAGACATATGGAATTGATTTCAGTGCCTGGCAAACACCTTCACCCAAATATACTGAATGTTCTGCCACTGAAAGCAGCTCAGCAAGCAGACGTTGTTATCCCACTTGAACCATGGAGCTCCCCCTTGCTAGAGGCACTGTTGCAGCACGGAGTCGAGCGGGCTCTGCCAAATGGACGTGAGCCACGAGAAGCACAGGCCAGGGCCTGGCTGCTTGGGTTCCCCACTGCCACAGCCTGACCGTTGCCCCCGCTGCTTGCCCTGGCCATGCACGGTGTGCCCACGCTGCTCTGCGGGCACGGGGCCCAGGAGCGGGGCGCATGGTGCTGTGCTAGCCGGCAACCACACCACGCACAACCGAGAACATCCTGCGGCAAAGGCACGTCACGGCAGCTTCAGCCGTTGCCAGGGGCATAGTGCGTGGGGACAGAGGCTTATGTGGCCGCCACCACCCCCCAAATCACAGCGCTGTCCCCGTGCGGCGTGCCGGCTGTGGTTCAGAAGACGATGCAAACACGCCCCAGTGGTTCTCTCTGCTTTAGCTTATTTTTAAGTTCTCATCAAAGCTATTTCACAGAAACTTTCTGCAGCATGTTTATGACCCAAATTCCACGGGTTTAATTCGGTATCTTCAGACTGGAGTCACAAGTTAAAAATAAACCGATGGAATAAAACCCACACCTTCCCTCTCTGAGACGTGCTCTTGCACAGACACTTCCCATGTGGAAGCCAGGCGGTGCTGCAGGAGGCTTAACGGCAAGAGCGGTGCTTCAGGCATCCTGCTCGTTATTAAAATGTCAGGGCGGAATCAGAATGTATTAAAGGTAAACAGAAACAAACAGCGCCAGCACCAGCACGCACTGCAACTGCAGGACAAGCTGCAGGGACACAGGTTGTGTCTATGTTTATAAGTCCAACGCTGGGAAAAGGTAAAGACTGTGGGGTTTGAAGAAGGGAGGAGGGAAAACAGCTTCGTGCAGCTCACACTTTGTCATACTGACGCAGTCACGGTCATGGTGGGAGATATTTAGGGTGGCCCATCTCTCTTTCTTTCTGTGCCTCCTGAAAAAACATCTAGCAACTAGTTTTTTACTTAAAAATCAATTCTAGCGCTGGGAACACGCCAAAGACAACAGCCAGAAGATGAAGGAAATTCGGTGTGTTTTATAATGAGGAAAGAAAAAGGCAATGGCCACCCGTGGTTTGGCACCCATAGCCCCTGTGCCGGGCAGGGGCTCAGCTGGCAGAGACACCAACCTGTGCGGCCTGGCTCTCGCCGCAGGAATGTCTCTGCACCAAGCACGGCACGAACAGGGGAGCTGTCGGCCCCCCACACACCAGGACTGCAGCCTGCTGATGGGTGTGAAACCCACTGACAGGTGTGCAGCCTGCTGACGGGTGTGTAGCCTGATGATGGGTGTGCAACCTGCTGCCGGGTGTGTAACCCGCTGATGGGTGTGCAGCCCGCTGCCGGGTGTGTAACCCGCTGATGGGTGTGCAGCCCGCTGCCGGGGGGGTAACCGGCGGC
>JANIJG010007957.1:0-59416 GCA_024611175.1 Megaceryle torquata | reverse complement strand
AGCATCTTCAGAGCCTCTGCTGGACTCGCTCCAGTAGTTCTGTGTCCCTCTTGAACTGGGGAGCCCAGAACTGGACCTAGTACTCCATCTGTGGCCTCACTAAGGCAGAGAAGAGGGAGAGGAAATTACTGGCCACGCTCTTCCAAATGCCCCCCAGGAGACTACTGGCCTTCTTGGCCACAACAGCACATTGGTGGCTCATGGTGAACTAGTCCACCAGCACACCCAGGTCCTTAACCACAGAGCTGTTTTCCATCAGGTCACCCCCTCACCTGTACTGGTGCAGGGGGTTATTCCTCCCCAGGTGCAGGAAAAATCCCAGTCCCTGGCCTTGTGTTCTGTTCCCCTGCCCCACAAACACTGGCATTAGCAGAGCTGCTGGCCAGAGCGCAGCTCAGTGCACTGGGAGCCGGATGGGTTGCACAAAATCCACACCTTGAAGGGGCCACCATACCTGGTGATTGTTTATATTACACACAGCATCTTATCTATAAGGCAGTCACGTGCGTCAGTCAAATCACTGTTCCTTAGGAACACCCTTAGGTAATACAGTAGACTTCACAAGCCCTCGTGATTTATTACTGCAAACAAAGAAATTAAAAGGGTCTCTTAGATTCCTTCTCCCTCATTTAAGTCTCAAACATAATGCAGCACAGTCCTGTGCTTAGTCCAACCCTTCAGCAAATTCCAGCCTGAGTTTACATCCAAAAGCACCTTCCATTACCAACATCAAGTGCATTGCTTGTGTTTGACATGCTTTTGCCACTATTTACTCAGCCAAAACTATTTCAGGCACTACCCAATTCCTGCAGAATCCAGCAAAAGAGCAGGCATGCAGCTTGCCCCTGGAGCAGCAGCAGCCCGAGCACCTCCCAGCAGCCCAGGCTGCTGGAGCCTGGAGCACAAGGAGTCAGCTGGCTTGTCACCCTGTGTCCCCAGCACCCCAAGGGGGCAGGCCCTACCTGCATGCTGCTGCCTGCTGGGTACAGCTAATCCATCCAACCAACGAGTTCATTAGGCAACCAGCTAATTGAATTTAACAGTCAGCACCCCCTGGTCATCTCCCTCACCCTTAAACAAGCACCTGGTCAGGGTGTGATCACACTTAGATCATGTCCCACAGAGGTTGAGACCAGCACAGCACCAGCAGACGCGCATGGAAGTGACTAGGATGGCTGCAGAACTGTCACACACCACTGGGACCTAGTTACCCTACCACAGGAGAGCAGTTTGCCCCTCTCAAAGCCTGTATCCTGATGTGACCTTACTGCAAGATGGCAAGGCCTAAAATAACCTGTGGTTGCACATACTGAATTCACAAGACAAAAATGTAGCAGACTTTCTTAGAAAGCTGGTGTTCAAAAACACTTAGAAAAAAGAGGTTATACTGCATAGTAATACAATTTCCAGGGTTCCCATCAGTCTTTGCAGCCACCATGCCTGAAGATGACAACAGGTATTTCTGAAAAATCCCATGCTGCCGCCTCCTCCACTGCTGGATGAGCTGCACACCAGGTTCTAAAGGACATTTACTCTGGGAACGAGGGAGGGGAAATCCCACTGACCATGACCTCTGGAAAGGAGCCCTTCCGAAGAGCAGCTCTCCAAGACCAACAGGCTCTGCTGCGCATGAAGCATGTGGGACATTTGCTGCCTGGCAGGCCACAGCCAGCCACAAATCTCCTCACAAGCACCCTGCCAGACAGAACTTCATTACACAATTGTTACAGTGAACAATTAAGTAATCAATCTAGATTAAGGGCAGTGCTCACACTGGCAGCTTGGGATCGAACAGGCAACAAGCTGGTTCTTCCTTGTGTCATCCCCAGCACTCCCGCAGGAAGGATGGACCCGAAGCACTTGGCAGGACCCCCCGTTTCAAAATGGGGTGCTGCTCGGACCTTCCTTCCCCATGCACACCCAAGACAAATTACACCTGACCAGGTGGATTCTGATGCTTTCAGACTGAGCTGAGAAGTTTTAAGCAGCCAGAGCCAGTTGCTGTCCCTATTCTGGACTAAGGAGCACTGGCACCGCAGCCAAAGAGCTGCCACTGGAACGCCAGTATGCGCAGCAAGGCCCAAAACGCTGAGATGTTTGCTTTGTAAGAACCAGGCACGCCGGCCTGCGGGACAGCACGACACGTGGCACGGCACAAGGGACCCGAGAGAACAATTAAAAGCATTATGGGCACCCGTCCGCACACTACAAAGAGACCAGGGGGCAATTTAGTGCCAGCCTCAGGAAAGGTAGGAACACTGCCTTCTGGGTACTACGGTTACTTCTCCCACCGCGCCAGTAACTGGCGATTAGCTCAGATTTAGCATGGCCTGGAAGGTACCAACTTTAGGTGTCTCTAGGATAGATAATGATGATGATCAAGGTTCCAACTCTGCTCCTTAACTGCTGCAGGTGGGCTCCAACCTCACTCCTACAAACTGCCAGAGTTGTTTGGGGGACAGGGGGCAGAAAAAGCAAGCACGTTTTGCTCTCGAGACAGCAAGTTCTTTAGAAACTGGAGGTTTATGGATAGGACAGCCTGTTCTATTACTAAAACTTCCATGTTACTACAGTTTGAATTCCAGACGAGCATACCATAAAACAAACAGCTTTCCCAGTCACAGAGAGGCCCAAGAGCAAACGTTAACAAGTTATCCCAGTGAGTGGCAGTGCACACTGCTGACTCATCGCTAACCTAGCCCGGAACGCTGGAGGAAGTGTTGCCGGTATTCCCACAGCTGGCACTATGCACCCCAGCAGCTCGCTTGCGCCGCGAGGCCTTCCTGTGCTGCCAAAGAGGAATCACCAGGCAGCACCTCACCGTGCCCTTCCAGCTGTGCTACTGCAGACCAAGAGAAGAACCGCCGGGTCCTTTCCCAAAGCAAGAGCACGGATTTCAGCACAGACACTCACACCAGCTGGACAGCTGCACGGAGTCCCAAGCCGTGTTTGGCACCAGAAGCGGTGCTCGCTGCGTACACGTTTGATGGTTCAGCACGAGGAAGCCAGCACAGCAGAAGGCAAGTGCACAAAGCGAGCAGTGTATCACATTGCAAAGAGCTGCCAAGTGGACTCCGTGGATGGTTGTCATCACAGCTGGCAGTTGAGCCTCCTGTTCTGGGTAACCATCTTCATCTGTAGGGACTTGGTTTCTACTCTTTCATCCATCAGAAGGGACAGCTGAGCTGATCCTCAGACCTTTGGCCTTCAGCTGAAACTGGGCTACGGTGGTTTTCTAAAAGACTCCTGCCATCTCACACAGGATCACATCAGTAAAATGGCTACCTGCATGGCCACATACCACACACCAACCACTGACTGTAGCTACCCTCAAGCCGGCAGATGAGAGCAATCCCAACCAGAAGTCCAAGAAGGAGCAGTCACTCAACCTGTCTCCTGGAATTTGGGATATGCAGTGGCAAGGGAGAGCACTAATTGAACAGACATGCTCTATAAATAGCAATTACTGGCCTATCCTGTGGTATCAGAAGAGACTTGACAAACAGCAGCTGGGCTGTAGTTGTTCCACAATGAAACATTTCACACTAATAGCACACTGTGTAATGCGGGGATACAGAGACAAGGAAGGTCAGTCATTCTTTATGACTCAAAAGGAGCTTATTTTTACAGGGTACAAGCTCCATGAGAGTCTTGCTTTCCCCAGGGACCAAGGGCAAGCATAAGGCCCATATGTGACTGCCAGAGACTGGCAGGAGCGCAGATGAAACAGCTTTCAGCTAATCAGATCTTAACCACATACCACAGCTAGGAAGCTTTCTATGAAATAACTGTTGCCACACACTGCTTCAAGCAATGTTACCTTCTCAAGGTAACATCTGCTGGTCTCCATCCAAGAGGACCAGGGATTACTGGGCAGGCATCACATGTACCAAGGAGCCCCAGCCGCCTGGACAGCCAAAAGTACTGAAGCTGTATCAGATCCATCAGTGACACATCCACAGTCAACTGCTAGAGAGGTACCAGCAATATTTATATAATCCAGAGCACAACTTCACCAGGCCACAGGTCCAAGAGCTCCTTCTGAAGAAATATCCACAGAGTGCTGCAGGCACAGGATACTTCAGCAAAGGACTAAAAGCACAATCCACACAAGCAGTGACAGAAGTAAAGAATACCTGAGGTTTATTTGATCCTGTATCTGAGCAGAGACATTGAATGAAATGCTATAAAAAGTAAGTGTCCTTTGGTAAGGGCAAATACAAAACTGCTGGTTTGGGTTCTTACAAAACACGGGCCATTAGACACTCCCATGTCATCCAAGCCCTCTATGCAACTGTGCTGACCTTGCTGTAGGAAAGTTCTACACATATGCTCTTCTAACTTCAGAATTACAGCTGTGAAGAACATAAATGGGTCATAGCTGTGCCCTTTAAAGACTTTTAATGTCTTTTAATATGACAAAGCCTTCATCAAATAGCAAGTGGTTCAAGACCACTTGAGATGTCAAACCCAGAGAGATGGCAGCAGATGGAAAAGCTACATAAGATTTCCTGGAAGTCCTGACAGCCTGATAGGAAAGAGCAGAGATAATCTTAAGAGTCTAGGATCCCTTCAGTGCTTCAGAGGCAACATTATGTAGCTTTCCCAAAGGCTGCATTGCCTTTGAGAACACTGGCTGAATGCTTTGCAACAAACCCAGCCAGCAAGCCTCAATTTAATTACTGCTTGGGAAGCAACAGCTTTTTGTGAGGTCCCCATCAGGAACAGATGAAATCTCACTCCCTGTTCAGATGGTGGGCTCAAAGCACAGCTCAAGCAGAAGACAAGTGCTGCACCGATACCTAGACAGAACACAGACCACCAGTGAGCTGACAACAGGATCTACCATTAGCTCCTTTGAAGAGTTAATGTAAAGCTGAGCTGAATGCCATGCTATTGGCAGGACTTTATACAGCACAATTTCAGCAAGAACCTCACAACCCCGAGCTCAGAGGCTCTCTGTGCTTCAACACAGCATACACCAGAACTCTGGATCATCTACTAACAGGTGACATCAATGCAAGTTGTTCCTCAAAAGGTTTCTGGGCTACCCAAAGAAGGGTATGAAGATATGGAATAGACCAGTTCCCAAGCAAAAGTAAGGTAGATATGACCACTCTGGATCCAGTGTCACCTCAGAAGCACAGGATGGGAACTGGGTGTATATTAGGGAGGACCACAGAGCCAGGACACCAATACCCTCCTCAAGAGTAATTTTCAGCATTATTTGGAGAAGGCGAGGCCCGCCCCCTTAAATCATGGAAGAAACATTCCATATAGTAAATTCCCCTGTCAGTCTCTGAATGCCACCTCTACCCTGGACAAAGGAAAATCACTTAGCTGCACAGCATGAGGCCACACAGCTACTGCCACCACAGCTCACACAATGCCAAGCTCTCACGCTGCAGTTCTGTCCCAGAGCCTGAGATGGGAATCTTCTACATCATCTTCCTGTAACACTGGCAGACGGCACAGAAAAAGCACTTTGTGTAACCAGAAGCAACTTGAACATAGACATTAAGACCGTCCTGGAAAGGTACTCTGCCCTCCTACCCTAACCCATCAACCTTCTCAAAGAGGAAAGGCCCACAGATGCCAAGCAAGCTTACTAGGTGCAAGCTAAGGAGCAAATCAGCAAGCCAGAACCCACTCTGGAAAGGGGAAGCGAGCCTGCTTTCCTCAGTGCACCCCCTACTTCAGCAACAAGGGAGAGCTTCCCACAGGGAGGCAGCAAATGGCTGCTTCTTCAGCACAGGAACAGAGGCAAGACTGGCTACCGTTTCACCAAGGGTCAGGCAAGGTAGTGCTTTCCCCCCCGAAGCAGCCGCTGGCCTGCAGCCAGGACCTGCCTCCTGGGCTCAGCAGGCAGCGCTCCCCAGGGACAGAAAGGAGGTGAAGAAGAATCAGGTCACAGACCTCTATTCCTCCACACAGCAGAAAGCTTGGCCAGGTATCACATGGCCAAAGGCTGCACAGGTAGCAGGTAACTGAGGCCCATTGGTCCAGCATGTGCTACCTGCACAGAGGTCACTGTAAGCAGCTCCAAGCTTCCTCCTGTCCCCAGCTGGAGCCATCTCCAACACCAAGGCTGCTGCTCGGGCGACCACCAGCAGCACCAGGGTCCCAAATTGGTTCAGCAGCTGCAGACCCCGCGGGGCTTCATCCATCCCGTACAGCTGAAGAATCAGCTCGTGGGGATACTGCATGCCCCACGGGGAAGGTGAATCAATGCTGCTCTGAAATCCTTGGATCAAAGGCAACACATCACAAAACATAATTGCGTGGGCCTGTTTTGAGTCGGCCTTACTGGCTGCATCTGACCTCATGCAGAAAGCCCGGATGCCCAATTACCGGTAAGTGGAACAGACATTTCTGCACTTCAGACATTTGTGACTCACTGGGAGGCTCGGTTTTGCCACAGCTCCCCTGCTCACCCTCCTCCCTCTCCAATTATTAATGCTCCAAGTTTAAAAGACTTGTTGCATTATGCTAATGGGCCAGCTGGGTACAAGACGTACACTGAGGGACTGAAGCAACAAATCCAGATTTGCTTGTTAAGATGTTAATGCCAGAGCTACAGGGGACTAGGGAGCTAGGGGCAGGAGGTGGGGGAGAAACCCACTCAAAGACAAAAAAGTCTGCCCTGTTTTGAGGTGCTCATTCCCATCTTCTACCACGTCATGTGTCTTCAGCAGTCAGGGGCTCATTCATTAGCTCTAAGTGAATGATGATCTGTGTATGAATCACGCTGTTCACTAATGATTCACGCGGTTGTAAAAGAGGGTATCAGGCTGCCGAGCTACCGAGGGCTATATAACACTGGAGTTCTCGTCTGACACGTAACCGTTCTCCCAGATCAGGTCACTTTCTGCCACTCACTAGTGTATGCTCTCAAAACAGCGCTGCCTAATTGTTGCTATAATTGAAAAGGAACAGGTAGAGCAGGCAGGCAGATGAGAAAGCCCACAAAAAGTTTTACAGTAATTAGACACAGGCAATCAGTAGGATGTCAAGCACCCTTTGGACACTGCAGCTCTGGATGACTTCTCACCAGGCACAGGTAGAGGGCAGCTTTCTCAGACCACCCACCCTCAACACCACCAAACCACAAGATCTTAAGAGTCGCTGCCTTAGTCCTGAGAGGTCTGATCAGCCCTGTGCTCCATACTCAGCTCCTAACTCCAGCACTACGGAGCCCAGCAGCCTGAAAACACTCAGAGAATTAAAGCAGAGCAACAGGGTGTAAGCAGCTGCAGAACATCCTATGGGATGACCTGCCACAGAGCCCTCAGGTATCACTTCTGCTCTGCACTATTGCTACTCCAGCTTCTCTGCACATCTCCTTCTCCTCACACAACCAGAGGCAAAAGGCAGCATTAACAGTACAGTCTTTACTTCTGTAACAGAAACGTGACTACTCTTAAGACAATTGGGCTGAGAAAGCACTACTTTGAGGAAGCAATTCTGCTTCAGCAAGAACTTAAATCACAACCTCTTCCCTAAACACTCCACACCTTTAATGACAGATCATGAAGTAGAAAGCTCATTGTCAGTAAAATTCCACATGCCACTCCACAGACACTACTCTTACAGTCCTCGCCCCACTCACGTTTCACAATCCCCATAGAGTGACAAACATTTACCCCAAGGCTGGCCCAGCCCAGATTTCTGCAGAGGAAAAAAAAAACCAAAAAAAGCAAAGATAGGTGCACTGGAGACATCAGCTTGCTGTAGAGAGATCCTCCAGGCTATCCCATGATTGGCCCTAGTATGACATACCACCACTGCAACCTGAACACAGCACAAGTTGGAAAGCCAAGTAGTACCTTGCCACAACACTGCCCTTCACAGATCAACCAGCTCACCCAAGCCCAGCTCAAGCTCTCCATCATACTCCACATCCTAAGGTGAAAGCTTCGTCTCTGCAAAAACAGATCCTGTATCAATGGTTAAACTGTTTCCCTGAGCCCAGACCAGAGGCAGAGCCACAGTGACAAACAGATCCCAACAAGGAAGATAGGGAAAGAGATCTGCTGCCAGCCTGGGAGCAGAGGAGGAAGCCTCTGAACCAACACAGCTCTGGCAGTGCAGCCAGAAACCAGGCACAGCAATAAAAGTCCACACCAAATCCTCCTCCTGATATATAACATCACTTGGAAGATAAGATAGTTTTACTGGTACTTGCCTGGACATGGTGGCATTGTTACAAGCACACCACTCTATAAGGAGTGCTCCCTCTCACATGCCTATGTGGCACAGTCGAGGAATTCACACCAGAGTTGAGAATCAACCATTCTAGCACATTCAACAGTTACCCCAGCACAGCTGGAACTCGTGTGCAAAGCAGCTGTACAGCACCTGTCACCAGCAGAACAAGCCACCTACAGTCGAGGGCTGCAGATGCTCCCAGGAAGGAATGAGTATTTGTGCTGCCTAACCCAGGAGAGGAGCACAGCTCCCCGAGGCAGCACAATATAACTCCAGCACCACCAGTTTCCCAGAACTTTGCTCAAAAGAAATCAGGAACAAGGCAAACCCGTACAGGGCATCTACTTGCAGCTGACCCCAGTCATTCCCTACACATATCCCAGCAGCACTCCCAGCTTCAGTGTTAACTCACAAGAAAGTGACTTCCAGGCCGCTTTGGGAAAGGCCCACCATGCTAACAGTGGAACATACCAAGACCATCTTGGTTCTCCAGAATCACCAGGTTGTCTCAGGATTGGTCTCGCTCAACTTGCCAACTTGTCTGGTTGTAAAAGTGGAGGCAGCCCAGGACACCTCAGAACAAGAGGCAGAAATGCGCAGCCTCTCACCCTTGTCGTACAAGGCAGGAAAACAGCAGGAGCTCGAGGCTAACTCAAAACTGGACCCTTCCACCAGGACCAGCAATGCTCCAGATGGACTGAAGGATTTCTGCAGCACCAGCCAGGCTGCAACAAGTCAGCCTTTCCACACTCAAACAGAATGAGTATCTGATTTATTTTGCAGGAATTCCTACATATTTTCAGGCCCCTGTCCTTCATGGTGACTTTTTAATTTGTGTCATGTTTGGTTTCTCCACAACAGCAGATGAAGTCTCAATTTGGCAGAATCCAAACCCTAGCAGGAAGCTGCGTCACTCTGCTTTACCATGATTCTGGAGACTTCCCCTTCTCTTGCCATTTCTCCATTCTCCTGCCTTGATCCATTTCTTCCAGTTACAACTGGAATAAATTACTTGTTGAGACTTAGTTTCTGCAGCTTCTCAGAAGCTGCATATGCCCTATTCCCCCACCTACCAAAACACATAATTCAGAAAAAGCATTCTTTGACACACCGTCTGTCAGCCTCAGTTGTGTTTGCAGACAAAGCCTTCAAAGACACCATTCTCTCTGCCTCCTCCTTCCCTGTTTCAGTAAAATACCTCGTAAGAGCCACATCTCTGGGAAGAAGTCTAGCCCTGCCTTTGAGTTTGAGGCAGGAGAGAGATCTCAAAGTAGCAGTGTCCTACAGGTTTTACCATTATAACCCATCAGCACCTGCTGGCCTCTCATTCAGGGTCAGAAAGTCCATCTGCCCAGCCAGGAGGTGTTAGCAAACTGCATCTGAGCAGAGCTGTCTGCAGAAGAACACCCTCATCTCTAAGACTTTGTGAAGTTTTCCAAACATGATTCAGATGTGACATCCCAGGCCTAAGCCTGCAAGGAAACTGCCCAGTGGGTGCCAATACTTGATTTCACCAAGCGTTTACAGTTCAGACTAGCAGAAACAACCCACCACAGCTCTGCTAACTATTCAGAACTGCAAAGACCAAAGGAACAAAGAGTGATTGTCAGTTTAACACTGACACTGGAAAACCATGAAGCAACAGCAGACGTGCCCCAAGTGAGAAGGGGGAAAACACTGTGGCTAAAATCACTTTGACTTGAGCTACTGCAACACCCACATGCAAAGACATGGCTGCAGCTTCTGGGGGGCACAGTCTTTCACCAAGACTCTAGACTGGAAGCAGAATCCCTTTGTAGGGGAGAAACGGAAATGCTGGATGAAAGTCTGAGCACTTGAGCTGAATGCCAAGGCCAGACTTCTCACAAGGGCTTAAGTTGCTTATCACCAGCCTTCTACCCTCATCTTCTCCTGGCTAGAAAGGTTAATTGACTGTAGTGCAGAACTCAGGCCTCATTTGCTCTTTGCACTCACTCATACACACTCTGCAGATATCTTCTCCCCCTTCTCTTCTCACCAGATGAGAGAGATAAACTCATTAACTTTGTACAGTATCAGACAGTTCGAAACTCAACTTTGGAAGAGTTAGGAGATAATGGACATTTCTGGTTTAGGAAGTAGGATACAGACCCAAGTTCCTTCTACTTGCTACCAGCGGAGATACAGCTTTGGGTAGGTTTGGGGATTTTCAAAGTTCACTTTCATTCTTTTGATTTGCCAGATTCATGCTACCCAGAGATCAGTAAGAAAGCTGGCTTTCCTGAGCTGGGATGAAAAACTAGCACAAGGCCTTCTTCCTAGGATGTTACCTTCAAGTTCAAGAAGCAGCCTTCCCCTCGTTTGCCCTGTAGCCAAGCAGCTTCTGGAAAAGCTGAAGCTCTCATCTTCTCCCTTCATTTTCTGACCAAAAGCATATCCTTGCTCTTACGCTTGCTTAAGATTTTGATAATATTCTGCAAGGTTTCATTGGTATTTTACCAAAATTGCTGGATAGTAGCAGAGATGCCCCAACAGCCAGATGGGAATTGAACATCTAGCTCCAGCCTCCTCCATTCCCTATCCCTTTGATCCCCTGCAGGAACAACCAGCACACGAAACTGGGACACTGCTGCTGGGTCACCATTAGGAATATATGAGTAAAGGAAGGTGAAGACGCTGAGGAGTGTCTGGCCCTCCACATCACCCTGTTTAAATGCTTTGCCCCCTAATCCACCCCAGAACAAGTCTTCCTACTTGGCAGGAAGAGGAAGCGACTCTCCCAAAGGCCGGAAAAGCCTGTTTCACTGCCTCACATCTCTTGTGCCAGGGAGCCTAATGCTTCTGGTGGCAAAACTTGCAGCATTTCTTCCCTTACTGGTCCCAAACAGACTAGGATCATTTTAGCTTGAAGTCCCTGAAAGCACAATGCCCATTTATGCATAACCAGCATAACCCCGCTTACAGCAAGGTCTACTGGCATCAGCAGCCTCCATCGGGTGGTGGTTGAGCAGCTAGCACACGTTAAATTAAGGAACAGGGGTGTCACGACATCTAGGATATGCTGGACCCAGAGGGTCCAGGCTAAACCTCCTACACGCAGTTTATTGAACTTGCGGCATCTTTACCATGAGGTAGAGATGTGACAGCGATCACTGATGGAGAAAAGGGAAGACACTTGGGCTGTAGCCCCAAGAAGCTGTTATTCCCTAACAGCCACCTTCTCCAAACTAGCCCTCCAGCCTCACCTCTCCCAGGAGCTCTCCAGTACCAGATGTGACCTTGTTCTGTGCAACATTTGTCTGTCCCAAACAGGAGAGGCAGACATGCTTATGCTGCCACACCGTGAAGCAGGGAGAGCCCGAACGCTCACTGTACATCTCCAAATCACACTGCAGCTCCCTCAGCACCAGCACAGGGACAGAGAGCAGCTTTCACAAGCCACAGCCGACACCCATAGTTCCCTGAGCCCTCTCAGCTGCATGGCAGAAGTCATTCACACGCTCCCGTCCTCGCTGGGACCTCTCCACGAGTACAACACCCGTGCTGTGCAGAGGCACAGCTGAACCACCAGAGAAAAAAGAAAATTCAGGGAGACCAGTGGTTTGGATTTTCCTCCTGCCTGGGTTACTTTTCATCTGAATATATCCCCTGGCCTACACTACACACAAGAACAAATATCAGCATGAAGGATAGAACAAGACAGTGCCTTGGCTTATGCAAGCTGTCCAAACGCAACCTGCCTTTTGGGGGGCCACAGCACAATGCTGGCATGGGCCCAGCCAGATGAAGAGCAGGCAGGCCTATGGAAACTAGAGCCATGTGGGCAGCTAAGCAATCACCCTTTATTTTTATTTTCTTGCGTTGCATACCAAGACAGTGACTTTCTCTGCTATTTTACAGCTCCGGCACCTATGGTTTTGACAACTGCCCAAGCTGGAGTGGCTTCCTGACTCGTACACCAAGCCTCTGCTGAGTTACCCACCGAAACAGGCACCATGACACCTTCGGCATAGGGCAAGCTGTAAAAACACACAGAATTTTTACTTCTGGTGAAAAAAAAAAAAAAAAAAGGAAATCAAAGTGCAAGGATGATGTAAGCAGGATTAGAGACTTTTAAGTGTAGTGCTACCTAAACTTTGCAAGGGCTTGCTTTTGGGGAACTGGAGCTAAGCACCTTCACTGGAAGGTGAAGCAGAAAGAAAGATAAAGTGTCAGTAAGAGAGGTAATGAAGTAACTGGTGCCTGGGCCCCTGCCTCCCCACCCTTCCCGAGCCAGCTGCTCCCTTGGGAAGGGCCCAAGCCTGCATGGGGGGCAGAGGAGCCATCTACCACGGCTGGAATCCACCATTCCCCAGTGCCAGCTGGCACAGGGTGGCCAGGGGACACGGTGAGGCCAGGCATGACGTGGAGCTCTGCAGCCAGCACGGGACGCGTCCCCTCTCCCGGCGCAGCAGGGCCGGGACAGCGACACACACACCTGTGACACCCCCGCAGGGAACTCATCCGCTCCGGGGGGTGGTGGTGGTGGGGAACAGCTGACGAGCCGCGGGCAGGCCGAGGCCAGCAGGGAGCTTGGCGGCAGGCGCTGCCCTTTTCCCGTGCAGGAAAGACTGTTACGCTTCCTTTCTGCCTCCAAGCCTTCCCCGGTGACCCCGGAGGGCACACGGCTCTATTCGCCGCATCCCAAACCCGCTCTTCTCCCCCAGCCCCAGCCCCTAAAGACCGCAAGGACCCGGCCGTTTAACCACGAGGCGAGACAAAAGGGCACCGGGGCCCGGGAAGGGGCCCCCAGGCCGGGGCTGCGCCTCGGTCTCCCCCTCGCCCCCGCAGCGGCAGGCCCGAGGCCGGCCCGGGCAGCAGCCCCTTCCCTCCGGTTCCTACTCGGACCAGGACCTCCCCTCCCCGTTTCCAGTCGGGCGACCCCGCTGCCCGCCGGGCCGGACCGCGGCCGCCCTCCCACCGCGGCCTCCCCGGAGGCAGCGCAGGCCCCGCCGCTCACCCGCGGGCCGCCTCCAGGCTCTTGATGAGCTTCTTGATCTTCCAGATCTCCACGTTGCGGTCGGCAGCGCTGGGATCGTCCGCCATCTTCTCCCTCCTCCTCCTCCTCCTCCTCCTGCTGCGGCGGCTGCGGCGGCCTGCGGCGGGCCGGCGGCACAGACACAGCGGTTAGACCCCGGCCCCCGGCCCGTCACGTCCCGGCCCGGCCCCACGGCCTCCCGCCTGCCCTCTCCGCCCTCACCTCAGGCCCGGTCCCCCCCGGCGGCGCGCGGCTGGCGGCGGCGCTGACGTCGGACACCGGCTGCTCGCGCTCCCCCTCTCCGCGCTGCATGTGTTGCAATCGGCTCACATGGGGCCTGTGACATCACTTCCGGGGGACCGGGGCGGGGGGCGAACGCCCGCCCCGCCCGCGCGGGAGCAGGGCTCCACGCCATAGGCCACCCGCCCCGCCGGCATCGCCCCCTGCCCGCGCCGCTATTGGTCTACAGCTCCACGCGAGGCATTATGGGGCTCGTAGTCCGCGGCACGGCCCGGCCGCGGCGCTCGGCGGGGCGGGGCGAGGCGCAATGGCGGGTCTCGCGAGAGCCGCCCGGCCGGATCCGGGCGCGCTTAAAGGGCCCGCGGCAGGCGGGAGCGGCGTGGTCTGGGGTAGGGTCCCTGGTCGGGACATCCTCCCTCTCGGGTCTCCGTTCAGCGCCCTGCCTCAGGCCCGCGCCGCCCCGGGTCCCGCTGCTGGCTCCGATGTCACCCTCGGGGCGGCGTCACCCTCTGGTCACTTGATCCTTCCGCCATCCCCGGGCAACGCGCTGCCTGCGTTACACCCGGTGCCGCCCTCGCACCCCCTTCCTCAGCCGGGCGGGGAGCAGAGTGCGTGTCCCTCCCGGGTCCCCTGGGCCAGCCCCACCGCCCCCCCCAGCAGCACCTCCCCTTGCTGCTTCTGGGGGGCTGCGGCCGCTCCCCTCCCGGAAGGGGGTTCTCCCTTTCGCGCTCAGCCCGGTCCCCGCGGCAGCCGCTGCCCCGCGGCATGACCAGAGCCCGCAGCCCGTGTCCTGGAAACGCCTGGTGCCTCGCGGCCGCTGCTCATCAACGTGCGGACGGAGCCGGGCGGGGAAGGAAAGGAGACGGGGGGACATGGAAGTGTGTTGTGGAGCTGCCGGGTCAGCTCGTCTCCTTCCCAGGGAAACATCACCTTCCTGCCGTCCTTACGGTGCTGGGGGTGACCGGGGGCAGGAGCCACGTGCGATGCCCGAGCTCAGCCATGCGCTCAGGGCACTGCTCTGAAGGCACCGGTGACAGGGCGAACGGCCGGACGACTGGCGGGAGGTTTGGGAGAGGCCGGGAAAAGAGCACCCAGAGAGCCCGGAGTGGAGGTGGGGGTGGGTGGCTGGCTGCGGGGATCGTGCCCCCGCAGCCCTGTCCTGCACAGGGAAGATAAAGCACCGGGTTGCCTGGTGTCCCGGGGTGATGGGCACAGGCCTCCCTGCCTCACGGCATGGCCGTGGCCTGGGCCCGCAGCCCTGCACGGCCAGGGTCATCCTCCTGCAGACTCCCGCTCTGGGTCCCGGACCAGTGGGAGGCTCATGACAGCCCCTTCCCAGGGCAATAGGCTTGAGGGAGAGAGTCCCCTGCCTGTCCCCACCCCACCTACGGGCTTGCACTTCTCCAATTGCTGCTTTATTTGAGGTGATTTGACCCCAGCAGCTGGAGGCTGGGGGTGTTGTGGCTGTAGTGTCCCTCCAGCCCCAGCCTGCCTCTCTGGGACATCCCAGCTCTGGTGTGTGCCATCAGCCCAGTCACCACTGCTGCCCTGCCCTATGCCATGAGATCGTGCTCCCAGGACAAGCGCTGTCATAGCCCAAACCTGCCACAGCCTTGTCTCCCTCCTTCACTGTCACTTGGCTTTCTGGCCCAGCATGGCATCCAGTAAAGCTGCACTGAAGCTCTGTCAGGAGCTGGGCAAGGGGCACAGCTGGGCAGGATGGTCACCTGAGCAGAGACTGGTCTCAGCCAGAAGTTTTTCTATCAACAGGGTCAGGCTGGGGAGACACTTTGAATCCTGAACTACCTGGTTGGATTTAAAGTCCTGTTTCTTTTCTGGAGCACAGCAAGTATCCATTTCAACTCTTACTGCTATGTTTTTCCACATGCATCTGGTCCCCCACAGCCCTTTATAATCCTCCTTGGAACAGTAAGACAGTGGATTATGCCTGGCTTTAGGACATGAGCTGTTGAGATAGAAGTTTCTGTGCGTGATATGCCAGGGATAGTGTATGCAGATGGGCAGGTGGACACCCCCATGCTTCCCTGGCAGTCCTGCCTTTCCAATTCAACGCAGGGACTCCAAAAAGCACCTCCTGAGCATCCCAGTTACCGCCTCCCAGCCTGATGCACCCACTTTGCCGTAGCACTTTCTGCTCCAGCCTTCCTGACGTGACAGACGCTGCTGCCAGCTCCCCCCGCAGCTCTCCTGCCGGCTGGCTGCCACAGATGCCGAGCAGCGCCCGTCTCGACAGCCGGCACAGCTCTGAGAGCAGCAACGGGGGCAGAGCCGCTGAGTTAGGGAGAACTTTTCGCTACGCCGCTCCGCTGTCGAGAGAGGTGCTTTGAAAGGAGCGGTGCCGTGGCAGCGCGCTGGCAGCCGCTGTCTGGCGGGCAAAGGGGGACTCCGGTCTCATTTCCCTCCTGCAATTCCTGAGGCAGGCGAGCATCTCCTGCCTGTACAGGGTCTCACCAGGCATGCTCCCCACACGTGGTGTGCTGAAGCCGTCCAGAGCTGGGGGAAGAATTCTTTTAGGACAGGAAAAGAAGCCTCTACAGGCAAGTGGAGATCCCCTGCATCCACCTGAACTCTCAGCCTTCCCTCCCCTGTTTGAGTCAGGCAGGAGCTGTGATGCTGGAATCTCCTGCCCCAGTCCTGTTTGTGTTATGGAACATCACTATTTTCAGGCAGCCTGACTGGAGGAACTCAAAGAGGCCGTGCCTTGCATTGACCTGCTCCCACCCGCAGAGGACTCGGTGAGAGGATGTGTGCATGTGAGAGCACAAAAAACACTCGAGCAGCCTTTTTCCCTAAAGAACTCATGCAAAACTTTTCTTAATTACTCTCATACACAGACCAGTAATTTATTCCAGAGCTGCAGCACTGCTGGAGCTACAGGTTTCCTCAGATGAGTATCAGCCTACACAGCAAACCACACCGGCAACAGAGCCCAACCACCCCTTCTCCCAGGGCTGACAGACACCTTCCCAGCAGCCCAACAGCAGCAGCAGTTAACTCCTCAGGACAGGGCTTGCTCCTCTTCATGAGAGGAAGCAGCCCCATTGCTGCATCTCCAGCCTTCCCCGTGGTTTCTCACAGCCAGTACCTGTTCTCAGCATGACACATGCCACCCAATTTCACTTTTCCCTCCCCAGCTCATTAATTTAGCTTCTAAAGGAGGAGCTCAGACACCACCACATTAAAAAATCAAGAGCATTTATGAAATCTGCATTTAAACTGTGACAGGGATAAAAATTAATTGAAGAAGTAAAAGCCAACCCTGCTCAGTGGTTCAGGACCCTGGAGGCTGATGATCCAGGAGCAGAGAGATAGGAGCACATGTGCAGCAGCACTGTCCTGGGCTGCCCCAGCTCTGCTGCACAAATATCTGGGTGCAGGTTTAAGGAGACAGCAGGAAACACTTCCACAGAGGATGGCCTCTAAGTGGTTTCACTTAAGGATGTTTCCTTTTAGCACCTGAAAGACTCAACTTGCTTGGCCAGAGAATTCCTCCTCTTCTTCAGGCTGTGGTTCTATCCTGGGGATCACTTTTGACAGAAGCAGCAGCAAATTGAAGAGAGAAATCACTTGCAATCAAGTTTTGTAAAGACTACTCTCTAGAGATGCACAGCCAAGCACTCCCTGCCATCACCAAACCCACCTCTAGGGCAGGAGCTGGGTTATGCAGCAACAGAATCAAGCACATGGTCAAACATCAGATGCTGTCAGTCACCTGGAGGGCATCAACAGCCCTTGGGAGCAGCAGCTGCTATGAACCTGCACATCCTCAGCCAATGTTCCTCAGAACTTCCAAGAAACAATGCTGATGACACCATCCAAGTACAATCCAGCCTGCTGCGTCCTGCCACTGACAAAGTCCAGCCACTTAAATAACAATAAGCAAGGACATGGACCCCCACACAATTTCTTTGGGTCACTTAGCCACTTGGGGAAGACCCCCAGTCACACCCCCAGCCAGGTGAAAGACCTACAGGACTGGGACTGGCCTGCTGCACTGAACTCCACTCTCCTGCCCACAGGCAGCAACAGCAGAGTTAGGACCCTCAGACCCCACCAACTCCCCCGGTGAAATCAAAGCACTGAATTTGGGGTTGGAACTCAGTCCACCTGAAGCCAAGCAGCTCAACACTCTGCTGTTAAGCCTCCTCTGCACACCTGACTCCCCCACCACAGCACACCAGGGGTGCTGCAGGCTGAGTACCCATAGCACTGCATCTCCCCTCCTCCTTCAGCTCCACCAGGCTCCTTAGAGGGAGTTGGAGAGAGTGAGAAGGTCTCCCCTGAGCAGCCTTTTCCCCAGGCTGATGAACCCCAGATCCCTCAGCTGCTCCATACTAGATTTGTGCTCTAGCTCCTTCCCCAGCTCCACTGCCCTTCTCCAGACAGGCACCAGCCCCTCCGTGTCCTTGCTAAGACTGCTAGGGAGAGGTCAGTATCTGAAGCAGACAGTCCTAGTCCCTCCCCACCCATAACTTAAAAGTTCACACGTAGTTTGTAGCTTTTTCCTCTCTTGGTACCTGCTTTTTGCAGGTGAACAAAGCAAAGATTCCAGAACACTGGTGTCACCACTGCTGTCAGATTATTCCTCCCCAGAAGCTCTCCCAGGCAGTTCCCATGCTCATGTTCTCCATCAAAGGCCAGGATACCAGGAACTCGGTGTTGGACACTTTTCTGCTTTTATTTTAAAAAAATCCAGAATGGATCCAATAACAGTTTTATTATCAAGGAAATTGTTTTACCATAAGCAGAGAACAGACACAGGATGGAGCAGAAGGCTCAGACAAGCAAAGTGTTTAACTTCCACCTAGCCTCTTGTGCAGAATACGTTACAGCTCAATGTGAATTAACCCCTCTCCTTCCCAACAAGGGTACCACCCTAGCTGCAGATGTGGATGGTCTCCAGCAACATTAACCAGCCTTATCACTGCTGCCCACAGGCCTTAGTCACCTGCTCACAAATACACAGATCCGCAAGGAGGGTCCGTACAAGCATCCTTCTCCTCCCAGATCCAGCAGGACTTCCATCCCCACCCTTCGCTTCAGTGACATGGTTCCCCAGCTTGGAGATCAGATTTAGTACACCATTGTGTTGAGTAGCAGAAAGAAATGATCAGCGCGTCCCCAGGTGCCTCACTTGAATATCACAGGGCCAAACACTTGGAACTTCATCTGGCATGAATTAAACTTTCATCAAGTGACAATTTATCTAGCAGACACATCACTAAGTTTATACATTAGAGAATCTTATATATAGAATACTGCAAAAACACAGTAAGTCTGAATTCTGCCTATTGCTGCTCAGGAAGGTCCCCTCTCTCCCAAGCGTCAAGAAAAATCGACCTCTTCTTCATACTCTAGTCGAGGCAAGACAGAGACTTCTTATTGCTTCTCTTCCTTCTGATCCCCTGGACTTCCAGAACCCTCTCGCTCGGAGGCCATCTGTGAAAGAGTTGGCTTATTAGTTTTAGTAGCAACAAAACACTTCTAGTCATTTTCTTCCTAGCTAGATTAGTTCTAGATGTAGAAAACCTTCCTTGGCAAAGAGTAACCGTCCACTGGAGAATGGAAACAGCCTTCACTCCCACCTGACTGCTACCAAGAGGGAGGAGGTCACCTTCCCACCAGTTATGCTTTCCCCGTGGACATAACAAGCTCACATTGTGAAACTGAACATTTTCAGCTTGACTTCAGAAAAGCAGCTGTCCACAGCAAGGAGAGCTTAGCACCACCACAGTCACCTGGGCAGGGTGTGCCATATTCATCCTGGGAGACTCCCCTGGTCAGGCAAAGCACCCATCCTGCCAGGGCTCCAGCTTCACTGGGAAAGAGATTAGGAATAAAGTCCCAATCGCCTTGCTACTGTAATTTTAGGCAGACTGAATAGGAAGCTTGTTTTAAAATCATCTTAAAGCCCAGATGTTACTTTACTTCTTTAGGCACTGTGTATGTACAGGAAAGCCATGTCCATGCTCTTCTTGATGCTCCTTATTAAAAGGAGCTTCCAGCACTTTTCCATGGAACACTGTCCACCTGGGAGGTGGCCAAGATTTCAGGACTTCAATTCTAACCAACTTTCTACAGCTGCCCCTTCAAAGTGTCACTCAGCTGGCGCTGCACCAAGACTCAGTGCTACCTCCACACAGCTCTGACCTAAATTTGTGGTGTTCCCACTCACTCCTCCACATCTGAGAGCTCTAGAACGGGAGTGAACCTACCTTCTTGTATGCCATTTCAAAGAGTTTCAGGGAAGCTTGCTGCAGGCTGGTTGCTGCCTGCCTGATGTTTTCTCCCGTTTCAGTATCTTTACGAGCCAAAAGTTCCCTCATTTTAGCAATTTCTTCCTTTAATTTGTTGCACTGCAAAGAAGTCACAAAAAAAACCCAAGATGAAATCCTGCACTTTGTCCACTGGGAATCTCATTCCTGTCATTTCACCGACCTACTGGCAACAGCAAAACTACCTTTTTTTTTTTTTTGCCAGAAGCCATGATGGTAAGTCTCAAACTGAGCCATACAGTCTGCAGGGAGCAGGAGCTGTGCTCTACCCACAATGGGCACCTGTCCACCTCCCTAAATGTGCCACAGTTGGCATTAATTGGTCCCCTTGTTTGCTGTCTCAGCGGAGGCGCCAAGGACAGAAAGCCCTGCAGAGGCTGAAGAGCCCGCCAAGGCTGAGAGCTGCTCTTCTTGGCACACCTCACCAATGAGTCAGTCACCCCAGGAACCAGGGTAAAGGGAACAGAAAGCTGGTTTTCAGCTATATTTAAGGCACTGTCAGAAAGCCAACAAGTAAGGCCGTTCACCACCCTGTTTAATCCCTTTGTGGCACGTGGGAGAAGGAGCAGTGAGGCAAACAAAAACAAGACAGTCTCATCCCAGCCCCTGTAGCCATCTGTCAATGCCTCCACGCAGTCTGGCATTTCTCTGTCAGACTGGCACGCTGCTGGAGAGGCAGGCCCGGAGCAGAGAGGTTACTGGGGGACAGCCGGACCAGCAGCACTTGCTCAGCAGCGTTTGCAGTCAAAGTGTGGGCACAGTTCTCATCCAGACCCACAGGACAGGGAAGGCGATCGCTGCTGCCTGTGTCAGGCCACCATCTCCACCCACACCGCGCAGGGCTTCTTCCGAGCACTGCTACCCACTTTCTCTTGGTATGCCCCCCCAAAATGTTACAGTCCTTGCAGGAACAGAGATCTAGGCTCTGTACTCCTGTGGGAGAAAAACTCCATGGATCATAATCCCAAACAGCCAGCATCCATCCTAGCAAGAAGAGCTGGGCTCAGAAAGAAGCATTTAACTGGACAGAGGTTACTTACCAGTGAACTATAACCTCCTCCCCTCAAACACCTCCCAGAGCCCCTGGAAGCCCTTTGAGTCTGCTTCCCAGAGCTGTTAATTTGAAGACTGTGCAATCTTTGCTTTTGAAATTTGTAACAGAAATGAAACTGTTCCTTCAAGTGGAAAGCACTCTTGATACTAAATATCAACTCCAAAGACAGAAGAAAAAGCAGAGGGAAGCAGAGACAGTAATTTTCATTGCCTCCCAAGTTCTTGGGTGTTATGCCTGCACTGCCGGGCCCGCAGAGCGGCTTTGCCTTTGTCCCTCTGCTGATACACCAGCAGGCACTGTTCATCATCTCCAGCTTCAGAGCAGATCTCTCCTCTCAGAGGCCACAGTACGGTTCTTATCGAACCACCACACTGCAAGGCCAAGTCAAGGATGCAATTCATGCAGAAACCTTTCATTTACAGCTTCACAGGCTCTTAGATCTTCAGTGACACTGAGCTCACACTCTGAAAGAGGATATTTGCTATTATGCAAGTCACATTCTTCTAAGTATGTCCTTGGATCCTCCCCTCGGCCACGCTCAGCCCGCTCAAAGTGCAAACCAAGAAGAGCCAATGACTGTGCCATCCATCCACAGCACGGAAATACGAGCAGAAGTGGTGCCACTGGCCAGAGCCAGCCGGGAGGCAAGAGAGAATCTGAGCAAAGCTTTGGTGAGTAGCCTTACCCTCCTTTACTGTCGGGATCAGAAACCACCTACCTCATCTGCGGGCAGCTGATCCTTGAACTCCTCCATCTTAGACTCCGTATCGTGGATGATGCCTTCGGCCATGTTCACAGCTTCCACGCGTTCCTGGGGGAGAGAGCTTGTCAGGGCCTGCTGCACATCACTGCTGATACCAGCTGGGTACCATGAACTAGCACCCGACATTTCTTTCCCCAAACTGCCAAATTCCATCTTAGCTCCCGCCCAGGAGCCTCTTGCTTAATAGCAAGAGGGGAGAAGAAGAAAGGCAAGTACAGCATTTCTAGATGTGCTCTGGCCCCAGCCAGACAGTACTCACAATTTCACACTCCAACTCACCTCTCTGGAAATGGCAGCAACTACTGCCAGCAATGGTAAGGACAGTACAGCTCCCTCTGCTCTGCTCCTCAGGAAGGCAACAAAGCTTTTGGAAAATGTTCTTAAGCTTCTCTGGCAACAAGGGCACCAGAGACAACTAAAACACTGGGTTGTTTTCCTCATGGCCTCTTATTACAAATGCCTGTAGCATCTCAACAGTAGATAAACTCCCCTGTGCTAGGTAAGGAACACCAGGGACACTCCGTCCTCTCTGAAATGACAGCCAACCTGAACAAGGGTGTGTGTATTCTCAGGAGACTGACTGCTTACAGTGAAGAGCTAATGACAAATAATTTTGTTTCTAAACTACATCCTCACTCTGTGGGATCTCCAAGTTCACGGCAGGATGTTGACTCCCGAAGAGTGGTAACTCTTGCTTACACGTTCATGTTACTTCCATGGCAGTAAAACCACGATGGGAAAGGTGTAACAAGGGCTTGTTGACAATTACTGTTATGCAAGTCAAGTGAAGTGTTAGTCAAGAAAGCACCCTCATCACTTCCATCTGACAGGTCACAGGACAGAGACAAGTCCCACTTGAGGACTACAACAGGGAAGAGCTTTGCTATCTAAGATACAAAGTCAAAGTAAGGCAACAGGGAAAAGCTTTCAGTGCAGCAGCCTCTTCAAATGCTAGGCCACCACCTACACCTCAGGGTGGACATATGGTTATTTAAACAGTGGGACTTTCAGACCAAGGTCTTTAAAGGTCCCAAATCTGACCTGCAAACGCCTATACGCCAATGGTTTGTGGCTTTAGAGGTTCCGAGGCAAGGCAATGCTGCTCTGAGTGAATTTATTCCACGCATTCTCCTGAGGGCAAACTTCACAGTGCTGCCTGAATACCCAAGACGGGTTTCTACAGACCAGGAGAACACAGAGTGGACCAGCTCAATGTGCCAGCTGCAGCCATCACCAAACACATGCTGGTGCCACATCCCAGAACAGGCCTGTGCTGCATCCTCTTAAAAACCAAATGCTCTATATTTAGCAGCATAATTAATTAGTACTACCCTCATTAAATCAATTAGTTCTGACCATTAATCCTGTATATAACACAGGTTCAAGTCACTCAACCATGGCAAGTGTCAGTCTTTTCTTGACAAATTCTGTGAGGCTTTCAAACACCTCCTGAGGGCTTCACCTGCACTGAGTGCAAATGCCACGTGCAGACAAATATGGCATTCAAGGGGCCATGGCAGGGTTTAAGCACTATGGAAAGTGACTTCCCACCTAGGGAGGAAGAGGCTTAAGTGCAGCTTTACTTGGCAGGCTCTAAAAATTGAAGTTTAAAATAATCTCAGAAACAGTAGCTTAAATATCCCCATCTTTAAGCATGACCGTGAGAACCCAGCTGGCTTGAAATAAACAGCCAAGAGAGCAGGCAGGCAGGCGTGGCGATGCCAAAAAGCAGAACCAGAGCTGCAAAGATTTTGTCCAGAGTAGTGAGCAGAGGAGTTTGCTGACTGCTGTCTCAGTTCCTCCCTGAAGGACTCTGGGACATGAAGATACCAGTCACACAGGGCAAGTTACCCAGCCCAAACCCAAAATTCCCATCATAAAAGCACTTTTGTAGAAGAGACCCTTAGCATCATCAAATCCAACTGCTGCCCAGCACTGCCAGGGCACCACTAACCCATGTCCCTCGGCACCACGTCTCCACAGCTTTCCAATCCCTCCAGGGATGGGGATGCCACCCCTGCCCTGGGCAGCCTGGGGCCCACCTGGACAACACCGGAGGGGGGGAAATTGTTCCACAAGTCCAACCTAAACCTTCCCTGGTGCAACTTGAGGCCATTTTCTCTTGTCCTGTTGTTTATTCCCTGGGAGAGGAGACCAACCCCACCTGGCTCCAACCCCCTGTCAGGGAGGTTGAGAGACAGAAGGTAAATGCCTCTGAACAGACCTTCTTACAACTCTGGTGTGTAAACTGAATCTAAGGAAACAAGCAGCTATTGGGATAACTGCAGCTCCTTCAGGGGTGGGCACAGTTAAGAGCACAGAGGGGCAATACCCAGCAGGGCCAGTACTGGCTGGAAGATGCTGTAACAACGTTACCTTTCTTCGCCGGTCTTCCTCTGCATACTTCTCTGCATTCTTCACCATGTTCTCAATTTCATCTTTGCTAAGGCCACCAGAAGACTGGATAACAACTGCATTAGAGAAGAAGAGTCAGTAATGAAGGTCCTCTTCTCTTTGTGGAGGACAGTGCATTATTTTTTCAAACCTTCGATGGCAGCACCTTGCTCAGGGCCCTGAACCTGTGAAAAGCCCGTGAGCAGTACAAAGACAGTTGGTTTTTGAAGCAGCAACAATGCTGCAGGCAAGGTAAACACCTGACACCTTGGATCAGTGAGCTCCCCAGCTCTGGTCTGCAACTCACTTTGACTGTTCTTCAGTTATTCCTCCAGGCAATGGAGGACACAAAGCTCTCAAACCAAAGGAGAGTTCCAGCAGGCTAAACGCACAAACCCCAAAATAATTACAACTATAAAAAATAAAAAAGGGCCCCAACAACAAATAATTTTACCAGGGTAGAGATTCCTCTCACTGTTAGAAAGCACCTCAGGCTGATAGCAGGATAAGACAACATGACATGATTTTACAGGTGGGGTCCCAAGTCCTGTTTTTCTCCACCTGTGCCAAAAATTCCAGCCTAAACATAAGCTAAGTTCTGCAGTAAAGTATAATTTCATTGGGAAAGAGAATTCCCTGAATATTGTGAAGTTAAAAGCCACCAAATGGGCACAGAAACTTAGAATGGTTTGGGTTGGAAGGGATCTTAAAGATCATCCAGTTCCAACTCCCCTGCCATGGGGCAGGGACGCCTCCCACCAGACCAGGTTGTTCAAAGCCCCATCCAACCGGGCCTTGAACTCATCCAGTGATGAAGCATCCACAGCTTCCCTGAACAACCTGTTCTAGGGGCTCACCACATTCAGAGTGTGGAACTTCTTCCTAATTTCTAACCTAAACCTCCCCTCTTCCCATCTAAAGCCATTACCTCTTGTCCTACCACTACAAGCCCTTATCCCTCCCCAGCTTTTTCTAGTAGGCCCTCTTCAGATACCGGAAGGTTGCACGAAGGTCTCTCCAAACCCTTCTCTTCTCCAGGCTGAACACCACTAACTCTCTCAGCCTGGCCTCCCAGCAGAGGGGTTCCAGCCCTCTGACTGTCTTTGTGGCCTCCTCTGGACCCACTCCAACAGCTCCCTCCTCTTCCTGTGCTGGGGGCTCCAGAGCTGAACACAGCACTGCACAGGGGTGCCTCCTGAGAGTGGAATAGAAGGGCAGAATCCCCTCCCTTGACCTTACTCAGATACTCATTAGAACCAAGTCTTCTACGTAGTCTTTGTCCACAGGACAACACTAAACTCTAAACAGACACACGTGTCCTTTGGATGAAGTTGTGGTACAAGGAGCTCGGCTTTAGGACCATGTCTGCATACAGACAGGCAGATAAAAAACTCTGGTTGCCTATTATCAGGAGGCATTTACGCAGCTAGAAAGCTGCCACACAAGGAAAATCTACAAGAAAATAGAAGGAACAAGCAGTGTGGGTTTGGAAATAAATTTATGCTAAAAGCCCAGCAGTATGGTGAAGGCCAGCGTACCTTGGAGTTGCCAACACAGAGTTAACAATATTTTTCTTAATTGGAGCATACATTGGATTGTTCAAGTGGTTGCCTCCAAGAAACAACTGAAGGGCAGTATAGAGGCTTCCCCGTTAGAGGCACAAAAGAGATCTATTTTCTATCAGGGGAATCTACAAATGCTTGAAATTAATTTTATGAGCCCTCAACAAAGGTTTAGACAATGTGAGCTGTGGTTAATTACCCCAGAACACCAGGGCCCAACACCACATTGCACTGCAGAGCAAAATATACTGACAGCTTCAAGTCCCTAAGCCTCCTGCCATTTAGAAACATTTCCAACCTAAATGGATGAAAATGAACAAGGTGGTTGCACAAAATACCTGCTGTTTCCAAAGACCCGAATTTCGAGATCTTTCTAATGGAGTAATTAGAAACAAACCAGGGTTTTGGGACAAGGCTGATCTGTTCAGCTGCACGTGACATGCCTTGATTTCAACAGAGAACTCCCTAATTTGATTGCTCCCTTTAAAGCTGGCACCTTCAGGCAGGCAGCCATCTCTGTGTGGTAGCAGAGAGCACTCCCAAAGAACAGCATGCCCAGTAGCATAGCTCAAGAATGGCTTGTACAAGGTGCTGGGTTCCCAAACACCAATTTCTGTCCCTTTGGGGTAATGTAGGGCAGGGTGCCACTGCTCTGGGCTCCTCAGTGACAAAGATCACCCTGTAAAGTGTCAGGAGCACTGCTCTGCTCACACCTGTGAGCTCCCAGCTAGCCAACCTGTATCCCTTAGGCCCTCTCCCAGAACTGAGGCATAGGAAACCCCAGGGAACAGATGCACCCTGCTGAACCATGGCTATGGCCATCACAGCAGGCAGCCAGACCAAGAACGGACTGTCACACAGTGCAAAATGACTTGGCAAGTGGCAAAACCCTGCCAGTGAGGACTTCCTTGGCCTTGGTATACGCTTCATCTCTGCCCAGTCTGTGAGGGCACCCATTGCCAGCAATCTCCATCAGCAGGTGAACAGAGTGCCCTGTGTTTATGGAAGCTTTACATCCTCAAGGAAGCCACAGGTCAGTTGTCACTTCTTCCCATGTCATTTTGCATAACTATGTGCCCTCCTTTCCAGAGGAGGCACTTAGGCTAAGATGACTTCAACTGTACCCACTCTGCCCTGGCAACAGATAGCTCACATCATCTTTACTCTTAACCAAGCAAGATGTCACACACTCCCCACCCCTGGGCTGCCCATGAAGGCAGCTCTCCATTAACTCTGGAGTCACTCAGTGCTTCTCTCAGAGCCCAGCATGCCCTGGACCACCAATGCCCCACACCTTTCCTCTTCCCCAGGCAGCATCCCAGAGCACTCACTTTGCTGCTCACGGCCGGTGCCTTTGTCCTTGGCCGACACGTGAACAATACCGTTAGCGTCAATGTCAAACGTGACCTCGATCTGGGGCACTCCGCGCGGTGCTGGGGGAATCCCAACCTGAGAACAAGAAGTGCTTAGACATTAGCTCCCACTGCGACATGAGTTCAGGGCACGAGGCTCCAGTGCTGAGCATGTTATCCTGGTGCTCTGTCAGTTTAATCAACTATTAACTAACCCTAGGAGCCAAGTCCTCTAAAGATCTGTTGGCATCACGTGGGGAATTAGGAGTATCTGGACAGATTTAATGGGATACAGATTACTACCCAGGACAAGTGCACAGACAGCACAGGGGGTAACCCCTAAGTTTGGTTTCAAGGTGACAGATCCTGCTTTACTGCTAAACAAGCCCCTCTTCCATGGACACAGCAGGATGCTCCATTTCCTCATCTCTGCACATAACTAGACTTAAATAACATTTTAGAAGAGCGATAGGCAGCAGAGCTTCCTTCAAAAGCACAAGGCAAAGCCCTTCCTTTTGGCAGGGCTCTTTTAGCAGCTTCAAGTTTGGACAAGAGGGAAGAGCACCAGACTTTGCCAACATTGACCAGTTCTGCATAGGGTGCTGGTTAGGCAGCCACACCGCACAGAGGAATCCCTGGGGCACACCTGCTCTGCACTGAGCAGGGCAGGTCCCCAGACGTGCACAGAAAAGCGGTACAAGGCTAGAAGAGGATCCCTCGAGGGACTGCAGGCAGCGTGGAGCCTGCACCAGGTCTGGGCTTCGGGACACCAGAGAAAGTCCTGCATTCAGGGCATCTGCTGCACAGAGCTCTTCCAGCAATTTGTGCCCAGAAGCAGAGCGCCTTTTTAGGTGACCAGGCCCTAAAGCTTCAATAGCCCCAGTGCCACACGAGACTGCTCAGAAGCTCTGAGCTTTCTCTCAAACCCTAGTTGCTGCCCAGCCACCAAAAGGCTGTCCCAAACCCAGGCTGTGCTTTTAGAGATTTTTTTTTTTTTTTAATACTATAAATCAGGTCAAGTGTCTGCTGTAAGACGACTCCTCAACACTGCCTTCGGGGGTCAGCTGAAATGGAGAAGGCTTTGAATTTCTCAAAGAAGGTCAAGTCTGAAGTCATGAATACTGAATAGCCAACATACCAATGTGAACTGGCCAAGAAGCTTGTTGTCACTAGCCATCTCTCTCTCTCCCTGGCACACTTTAATCTCCACTTGAGTTTGCCCATCAGCAGCTGTAGAAAATACCTGCAGAAGAATAGAAAATTACTGGATAGCCAGAAAATGGCAACACATGAACTGATGCAGCTACAAGCTGACTAAAAACAAAACACCAAAAAACAAAACCAAACCAAAACAAAAAAAAACACCAAAAAACAAAACAAAACAAAACCAAAAAAAACCCCCCAAAAACAACACACCAAAAAAACAAACACCCACAAAACACAGAAAAGAATAAAGAGGAGCTACTTCAAAGAGATAAAGAATCATTAAACACTCACCGTTCCCCTGTTCCTAACAAAACAGTGAGGCACCAGGACTAGCAACACCAAACTCACTGGCACCTTGTCCTATATGTACTTGAGCACAAGACAACTGGCAGTGCCACACTAGCAGCAGGCTCCAGTGACAGCCTGACACATCCCCAGCAGCAAGGCCCCTGCCCCATACAGAACAAGCATTATCAGCAAGAGCAGACACCAGCAGACCGAAGCAGACAAGGCAACATGAGAGAGGGGGTCACGCCCAAGTCCACCAGGGACTTACAACACAGGAAATAAAGAATCCCTTATGAGACAGAGACCAAGAAAGGTGGTCTCAGATGTGCATGGTGCTCAGTTACAGAAGGTCTCCACACAACTCTTCAGAATGATGTGTTGACATTAACATCATGGCACACACTGCAAAGCTTACCAGGCAATAAACACCCTAGGGTTTTGTGGCACGCTAACTCAATTTACCTCTCCTCTTGCTTAAACTAAGAATCAACTCAGTAGCTAATCTTAAACCTTATTTTTACATTGATTCTCCTTGCCAGATGAGGAGACGACGAGACTATCTATTGTGATACTCTGGGTACCCTTCACTGGGTGTTTGAGACCACCACCACAGAAGACCCACTCATCTCGAGTCAGTTCATACCTGGCTCTTCTTAGTTGGTATGGTAGTATTCCTGTTAATGAGCTTTGTGAAGACACCTCCCAGCGTCTCAATCCCCAAGGAGAGGGGAGTTACATCCAGCAGCAGCACATCAGTAACGTCACCGGCTAAGACACCACCTTGAATGGCTGCCCCGATAGCAACGGCTTCATCAGGATTGACTGCTTTGCTAGGAGCACGGCCAAACAATTCCTGCACAGTCTGCTGCACCTGAATGGAGAGAAAGCACAGCTCATCTGCAGCATGAGCCATCACCGCCCAGCACCGTGGCCACAAGAACACACCAGCTTTGGCTACACGTTTGTATCTTCATGTGCCTGCTGCCAAGGAACCCTGTGGCACAATAGATATACTAAACTTCAGGCTTGGGACGTCTCCCTAAATCCCAGTCTTCCACACACCTTATGAAATATATTTTTTTTCCAGTCCGGACAACCCTTTGTCTGGTTTTTTTCTTGCCATCAAGTTTGCCATCTGCAAGTCAACCTACATCAAGTCCTTTAATGCAGCCCAGCCATATTCAGAAGTAACTGCTCCCTGGGAACTTGCGTGAGCCAACACTGGGCAAAACACAGCTGTCAAGGACAGTACAGCTGTAGAGGCAGAGCACAAGGAAGGCAAAAAAAACCCCAAACCAGGAGGTCAGTTCATCTTGTTTGTGTGTAATAAAGAATAAAAAAAAAAGGAAATGGAATGAAGTACAGTATTTTCAAACCCTTCATTTAAGGGGCTGTTCCACCAGAGTAGATTTGCCGTGTCAGACAGAGTTATTTTCACTGCTTTGCCCCGTCAGAAGGATGTGCTTGTGTCTGCAACAGATTTCCCGCTGTGTTATCCAGAACGGGAATGCAGTAAGGTGTCTGCGCCAGAGCACAGCTCAAGAGTCCCTCCTCTGCCTTACAAGGGAAGGGCGTGGGGCATAGTTCCCACTCAGAGCTCCCCTCCTCTCCAAGTACACTCATGAGCCCCTCTTCGGCACTTGCGCTCTGAGCGAGTGGCCACCTCCTCTGCACCTCACCTGGAGCGCTCATCACAGGGGAAGATGCTTCATGTACGAGCACGGAATAAAGTGCAAGTCTTTCCCTCTGGAGGTAAATTTTAGAGTACAAAAGAAACAGTACTTCTAACCACCCACTGTATGTCTCCTTGAGTGCCAGCCATGCGAGTGCTCCAGAGGCCTGTTCTCTCCTAGCAGGGTGAGCACCTCAATGCGCACGAGAGAAGGCTCTGTGCTGTGTGTCACGCACAGCAGCACTGGTCTCGGAGCCAGAGCTGTAAATGCAGGCACTCAGGAAAGCATTATGTAAGTTCAGAAGAACAGATGTTGGGGGTTCTCAAGAGAGGGTAAAACAAAAAACCAAATAAATAAAATTAATAATACTAACAAAATCATCAATATTTAAGTGCTTTCTTCCACCCCCAAAGCATAAACAATGTTTCCGGAAGAGCTTCCCCACTTCTAGAATTGTTTTCCTCACTTCGTACACAGCAAACCACAGTTTTTCCTTTACCCCAGCAGGACCACGTACACACCTCAAAAGGACCTGCAAATCACTAATCTTAATGGCAAGTAAACAGCCCAGGCCTGACAGATCCCTATGGAATGAGATTTTGATAATCCTGAGCCCAGGAAAAGCTGTACCCTTGAGGGGAGCAGTGTACGTATGTGTTCAGCTGGGCTGTGTTCTGCACTGCTATGAGCAAGAACAGGAAACCACCAGCAGCCAGCACCTCAGCTGCAAGACTCGGCATGTCAGCAGAGTAAGCTTCTAAGTTACCTGCTGGTGCTTAGCACCACAGAATACAAAGGGCAGGTATTAGGTAACGTGTTTGGAACAGCCAGTTCCATATGCCCGACAACACCCAGCCTCAAGCAGGCAGCCGAATACACACAGCCAGCAGGTAACAGCTGTTCTGATTGTGCAGTGTCTTCAGATAGCTCTAAGTGCTCTACGCAGGGGTAGAAATCCACTGGAAGGCAAAGATTACTGACAGGCTGTTGTCACTGATGTGTACCTTGATCACACACTGAAGTTCACACCAAGAGAGAACATCCTGAATATCTGAACAATGCTGCTTATGTTCAGTCCACATCAGAAAGCTGAGCTGAATTTTCAACTCCTGTTACTTCCCACTCATCTTTGTAAAGTGCAACTCAGATACAGCCCCCAGATCTGAGCTGAGCTAATTAAACCAAATCAGCAAGTCCCTTGCTGCTGCTTTCATGTGACTTGCTAGCACAGCCATTCTGCTCCTGCAGCCCAGAAGTTATCAGGCTCCCAACTCTTCCGTTACAGATTACTAAGAGAAAGCACGGGGTAGCTGGGACAGCTTTGCCTGTAACAGGGACTTAGCTCACACCTTTGGCATTCTGGTCATGCCACCGACGAGGATGACTTCACCGATGTCACTCTTGCTGACTTCAGCATCCTGCATGGCTTTCTGGCACGGCGCTACCGTCCTTTTGATCAGATCAGCCACAATGCCCTCAAACTGCGAGCGACTCAGCTTCATGTTCAAGTGCTTTGGTCCAGAGGCATCCATAGTGAGGTACGGCAAATTGATATCAGTCTGCAGCACACAAACAGACACTGAGTGAAAACCAGGAGTGGGAAATAAGGCAGCTACGAACAGGCTTTAGATCAAGTCACAGGTTCTGCTCTGCCTCTACTGAAGCACCTATGTGCTTGTTCCTTCTGCAGCCCAGTCTGTGAGTAGTAGTAGGTGTATTTTCACATTTGACATCCCAGAGGAGAGGTAGGACAGTATTTTGTGACATGTCTCACAGTTACAACTGTTAAGTTCCAATTTTAATCCTGTGTTGTTTTGAGGTCTTTAATTGTTAAGCAAAACAATTTAATTTCTATCCAAGCCAGGGGGTAAGAGCTGAAATGTTAGAAGTAACAACCTTAATCCTCTGCCTTTAGCAGAGCACAGAAGAAAGCTCCCCACCACCCCTCCCCACCCCCCGAAGTCCAACAGATTTTCCCAAATGACTAACATCTAGGAGATGTTAGGTAATAAGGTAATAATAAGGTAAGCTACTTGAAGGAAATAACTCCTGACTATTTTCTAAATGCAAACTCATGTTTGACAGCCGGTCCATTGCCATTTAACACAAAGTTCATCAGTGCCTGGAGCCATAATCCCCACTTTTCATGGCTATTTATGAATGATCCTACAAATTCACATGCTGGATTTTTAAAGCAAATCTTATACTGAAACCATCTTGTTCAAGCGCTGAGTCATGCTGACATCAAAAGATACTACAAATCAAAGCAATTAAAAACATTAATGCTCTAAGGTCTAGAGGTTTAAGTATATACAAGAACTAAACCCTTGTTACTGGATAGAGGTGTACATTCTCTTTATAAATAGCATGGTCAAAAACACTAGGGGAAAATGGGGTGAAAAGCAAGTTGTTTTCCCTTCACAGCTCAGGAGCTAAGGAATCCAGTTTTTCCTGGTATGACCAGCCTGTATTTGCCAACTCTTGAGCTAGTAAAACAGAGCCTGCTATGTCTCTGGCAGAACTATGCATCCATTGTGACTGGCCTAAACTCCTTGCTATGAGCTCCCCACTGGCCTGCAAAAAGACCACCATCCAAAAAAAAAATTATGGTCATTCAGAAGCTAGAAACTGGCACAGTCCCCATTTCAATTACTATATAATTGACCTTAATTTCACTTAGGCGAGACTATTACACCCCCATCTTGATGCTTCTCCAGCTCCATATTTAGTAGCGAATAAAGCACATGCTTGAATGCATCAATACACGAAGCAGGTGGGGGGTATTTGTTGCCAATTGTTAAGGCAAATCCTTGATAGGCAAGTAAGCAAAGATTCTTTATAGAAATTACTTCTTGTTATTAGACAAATTAGCTGTTTCAGTGGAAGCAGCAGCACCAAGGTTTTGGAACTGCTTGCACAAAGCCACAAGCGCTTCCTGTAGCCCAGTAGTACCAGCTGCAGCTAAATTCCCTCATTTCATACTTCTGAAATACATAAGAAGTCAGGAATAAGGTCACATTCTCTACAAGATGAAAAAAAGTGGTGCCAGAAGACAAAATCCAGCACCTGCTAACATTCTGAGCTTACAACAACTAATCGTGGTGCTAAACAGTCTCCCTGCTGACAGACTTGAAAGTGATGCCATTTGGTTACACAGAAGCTTGTTCTGCCACCACAAGAAATAAAAAGCAGCAATTTCATAGAGTTTGGTAAATAAAGATAAGGCAGAACTCCGTGCATCACAAGGGTTCACTGGACTGCTTTGAAGCCAGCCACCTACCTGCACAGACGACGAAAGCTCACACTTGGCTTTCTCTGAGGCTTCTCTCACCCTCTGAAGGGCCATGTTGTCTTTAGTCAGGTCAACACCCATCTAAGCGACAAATGATACAGGTTAATATTGTACAGAGCTGCTCTTCATCACAGTTCACCTTCCCAGCACTGACTGTGAAGATGTTTGCAGAAATGCAGCCTGATATGTGCACTTCTGCTGATCTCACTCAACTGGACTGCAGATTTTAATTATTAGAAGTAAGCAGACTATGGATAGGATAGTCCTAGAGGAAAAAAGGCAGAAGTCCTGATAGTCCGTGTCTTCCAGGAGAGGAATAATCCACCTCAAGAAAACAAGTGTAAGAACTGGAAGCCAGGCTAACAGGCGTCTAGTACTCTTAAATTTCAGCTGAGCCATAAATCACAAACCAAGCCCTAACAATTTAAGAAAATTCCCATTCTTCTTCTATAGAAGTGTAGACAGTGTAAGACAAGACAGAATTCTGGTGAGATAACCTTACCTCTCGCTTGAACTCTTTAACAATGTACTGTAGCAAAGCCTGGTCAAAGTCTTCTCCACCTAAGAAAGTGTCACCATTGGTGGACTTCACCTCGAAGACTCCCTTCTGGATTTCCAAAATGGAAATATCGAAAGTGCCGCCACCCAAATCATAGACTGCAATACTACAAGAACAGACGTGGAAAAACATCACTTTCTAGACAAAGCTGCGTGGCTCAAAAATCACTCTCCTCAGAAGATGAAGTGCACAGAATTCATGTTTCTGTCCACAAGTTAAAAGCCTCTTTAGACAGCAGTAAACAAATTACACAGCACACACATTCTCTGAGCATTCTGAGTCCACGTGGGAGTCTTCTCTGAAAGATGTGCTGCACGATGCTTAACCTTACCCATTCTTTCAGAGAGGGCAGTGCCTTCTTCAGAACAAGACACATGCACATCTGATGACAAAGGTAGGGACACCAGAACCATTATCAAATGTGTTTTTCAAAATGTGAGGCTTTCACAGCACTGTAATTTACATCAGAAATACAGAATCTGTAGCAAACCCCCCTGCATTTATATAGCCACCCATGACAGTTATGGAAGGCTCAAGGCAACCAGGGAAGAAGGTGTCAGCTGTGGGTACCAGGCACCGAACCTCACTGCACCTCTTGGGTGACATGAGCATCAACAGTGACAGCTTCTCACTCAGCTGGTTTCAGCCACACCTATCACTGCTACCAGTAGGTAAGGGAATTAAATTGATGCTCGGCTTCCCTAATTATGTTGTAGCTACAAGTTACAAACTCACTGTCTTGAGCAAGTATGGCTGGCATGAAACAGGCAGGGCACTACACAGCACTGACTCACAGCTCCAAGTCTACTTTGGCAGCATTCCAACTGATGATTTTAAAACCCAGAAAGCAGAAGGGGCATTGCCAAAGCAAATTACAACATGCTCTTTGAAGACAGGGGGGTTGTTATCAACAGGCACTTACACTTTGTCTTCAGACTTGTCCAGACCATAGGCAAGTGCAGCTGCTGTTGGTTCATTTATCACCCTCAAAACATTCAAGCCAGCGATCTGCCCAGCATCTTTTGTAGCCTGAGGGGAAGAGAGGAAGAGTGCTGACTACAGAGAAAAAGTGAATGCAATTTATAAGGGCAAAAAAAATCTTATAGCTTGGTGAATACCTGTCTCTGAGAATCATTGAAGTAAGCAGGAACTGTGATCACTGCATTCTTGGCTGAATGTCCCAGGTAATTTTCTGGAGGAAAAAGCAGACAAAACAGAAGTTATCCTTACAAGGTAAGAATACCACCAAGTTGCTATTTCTTAAGTTTAAGATCATTCTCCTGTACTAAGAATAGAAGACAAAGAACTTGCTGTTTCTGGGAAGATGCAGAGAGACCTGTGCAGAAATCAAGTCCTTTCACATAACAGAGTAGTCTGTGGACCTCTGACAGGACAGCAAAGCACCTCTGCAATTTAGTCAGTGACTAAATGCCATTAGTGAGTGAGAATTCATCTGGGAGCTCTTCTGTAGTGTGTGGGACTGTTTTCCATTTCTTTGGAGTGTTCAACATGTGATGCACTTAAAACTTAGTCATTTTCATCCTGTTTATAGAGCCTGCTGAAGATGTTACATTATTACAAATAATGTACATTTACTAACTTCACAGGCGTTTGAGATGGTGAGTCAGGAAAAACATGTGTTACATCTTAACTTAAGGTCATAAACTTGTTTCAAAGACGAGAAGGATGCCATCAAATGCAGGCACAGACCTGCTGAAAAATAAGAAAGTGCAGGATGCAGCGAGAACGCACAGAGGATTTACACCCACGCAGTAGCCCCACAGAGCCCTCAAACACCGCACTGTTGCGTGCTGCTTGCGAAGGCAGATCATTCCATAGTTCAGCTCATGCAGCAGCCATGCCAAAAGCCACCAGGCCTGCAGGAAGCAGATCCATGCTTAAGGCAGAGGAACACCATCCTCAGAGTAAGTCAGATTCATCACACCCAGATGCTCACGTACCATGCACTCATTTTATTCTTGGGTGGAGCTTTAGCAAGTGTCCAGGACCTGACACTGAAAAAAATGAACTTTGGAAGGAGCTTCAGCAACACTCTCTGGTCCTACCCTCCAAACACTTACCACTGGCTGCACAATATTTACCAAACAAGGCTGTAGAAGGCAGCTACTGACTATTAACTCTAGGTGTTGTACTCAGGTACCCCAGAAAACACGCAAGGAATTGAAAAGGAGCAAAAAAATAAATAAAGCAATTTCTCCAGGCCAATAGTAATCTTCTCTAGTGGAGATTTTAAGTCACCACTGGCTAGGAAGCTATTCCCTCAGCCCAACAGTCAGGTCCCTTGAACACTCCCTTTCTTGTTACATATCCAGCAGCTGAATAAGAACAAAGCCACTCAAACCCATGGCTGCCCCAGTCCGTGCTCAGCTGCAGCCAGGAAGGCATAAGGACTGCAGCTCATGAAGAAAAGGAGCTCCCCCTTCTGAAGAAGCATGTTTAATTCAATTCAAACTGAGTCTATCAACTCAACCCATAATCAGTTTTGATACAAATATGTTCTACGTGAATAAAAATCACAGACTGAGGTAGACACTGACCTTCCTCCAGGCTTTGCAACAGCCCATCACCATCTATCTACGGCCCTGCTCCACCAGGATCCTCACACTGAAGATGTATCTTTATGGCTGCAGCACTTCCATTTACCATGGCCCAGCACCAAGGTCACACTTGTGCACACAGATGGCAAAGACCAAACAGTACCAACCTGCGGTTTCCTTCATCTTCATGAGTACGAAGGCACCGATCTGGCTGGGAGAATAGAGCTTCCCATGAGCCTCTACCCAGGCGTCACCGTTGGAGGCACGGACAATTTTAAATGGAACATTCTTACTGAAAAACAACAGAATTCCACACTCAATTTCTGTATCCACACACAGCACAAGCCCCCTACAGTTAGTATCGGGACATGAACACCTACAACTTCTGACAAAGAATACTGAATTTGCCAGCAGCAGCCCCAGATCCAGTGAGTCCCAGAAGTACCAACACACTACTACTGGTTTTAATCAGCTACACCATTTATCACAAGCCTGAGGTATGATCATACAGCTTTAATTGTAAACACGCCCAAAAACAGGAGAAATCCCCTTTGGTAGATGCTGGCCATTCTGCACAGCATCAGCAAGGCCCTGGGGGAAGAGAGACTAGCTGGTGGAACTTTGACTTCTCAGATAACCTTAAAAAGATCAGTAACTAATGCAGTAAAACTGAAAGTGAGTAGATTTAGATCAGATGTTAGGAACAAATTCTTTACTGTGAGACTGGTAGAAACACTGGCACAGAGAGGTGGTCGATGCCCCATCCGTGGAACCATTCTGGGTGAGGCTCGCTGGGGTTCTGAGCAACCTGCCCTAGCTGCAGATGTCCCTGCTCAGTGCAAGGTGGTTGGACTAGATGAGCTTTAAAGGCTCCTTCTCATCCAAACCATTCTATAATTTTCTATGAAAATAAGAGCTCAGCCCTCACAACATAAGCAATGAGCCTTTGAGACACGAGGGCCTCACTACTTGACCCCAAAGAGGGTCAGTTTTATTTTAAAACAGCGTTGTATTTTATTTATTCCTGCTGGGCATGGGATTGCTCTCCATCCTCACTCACATATCCTTCTTCACTTCAGAGTCATCGAAGCGCCGCCCGATGAGACGCTTGGTTGCGTAGAAGGTGTTGTGAGGGTTGGTCACCGCCTGTCGCTTCGCTGGCATTCCAACCAAGCGCTCGCCGTCCGCCGTGAATGCGACAACCGAAGGCGTTGTCCTGGCGCCTTCGGAGTTCTCCAGCACCTACGTAAAAAACGCAACAGGACACCATCAAAAACCACTGCCTTGGAGAGAATCGACTGAGATGTTCAACTTCTAATATGTTAATAAAAGCTGGTATTAATTTTTTTTTTTTTAAGCTTACTTTTGCTTGCTTTCCCTCCATAACTGCCACACAGGAGTTTGTTGTCCCCAAATCAATTCCAATAACAGCACCTTTAATTGCTTCTGAGCTGTAAAGCATATGATGGGAAAAATAATTTTATTACCAAAAATCACTAAATAGCAAAACCCCCATTCTATCCCAAAGACAGTACAAAGTGATTTTTCACTAGATATTAAAGCAGTGACACACAGTATCTTGACCTAAGGTGTCCTCTTGACTCTTACACAGGAATTTAACCTTATATATGACTAGAAACAGAGGCCTAAGTTTTCAAATAGCTCTTAAGTAAATGCTTGCTTGTTTAAATAACACATAAAATATTACCCTCCACTAGAATCATCTTTACTACATACACTCTCAGCATCCCTTCAGATTCTGACATAAAACAAAGTCGTAACTAATTCTGTCGCCACAGGACTTGGTTTAGATTTATTTGAAAACATCCACCTGGAATCTCAATGCTAATAATAAATCAGTTTATTTATCGCTGCTCACCGGGAAGAGATGAATACACAAAGATAACAAATTACTCAGCCCATGCAGGATTCTCTGAGCCAAAGATAATCATCCTTCTGACCCGGAGGAGCAATGTGTTATTCTAATTCTGACAAATGGCAGGGGTTCTTACACAAGACAGATTTGAACCTCCTCCTTTCGAGGAAGGCTGTATTACCCCTTTCAAAGCTGGAGAGAACTCTTTTGCCTTACAATCAAAGCCATGGCCTGGGAAGGAAAAGCACACTGAAGGCAGAGCAGGACCACGTTTATCACCTTCTCCCTCCCCAAGACACCCAGTCTCTCTGACTCCAGTTCAAACAGCATAAAGCAGCGATCTTGGACACATACAGCTGCTTGGAGTCTCTGCATGAACCAGAACCGGGCAGTTTTCCTAACACAAACATTTCCGTGGCCTGAATCAGCATCAGCCACCAAACATCTGACTGAGTTACACAACTAACTGCTACTCTTTTCCCCTTATCTGGTAATAAGAAAAACAAGTGATTAAAATGCATAAGCTGTTTGAAATTGATTGTGTTACATCAATGTTTGGAGTATTTTTTTGTTTAGTTGTTTTTTCTTCTTTTAAAAATCAAAGAGATCTCAACAATCCACGTTTGTTGGATGCTGCTGGTGGTGAGAGAAGGGGGAAGAATACAATTCTTAAAGTTCCTCTGGAAAAAAAACACATACAAAACCAGCAACAAACAAATAATAATAATAATAAAAGCCCCCCCCCCCAAACCAACAAAAGAACCCCCACACCACCAAAAAGCCCCACACACAAATGACAAAGAAACAGCCCTAGCAAAGCTCTAGTTTTGTCTTACTGGGTTTGCTCCTACTCCATCTCCAACTGAAATGATGAGTGGAGGACGGTAAATATAAATATCAAATGGCCAAACATGAAAAACAAAGAAATACTTACGCATATTTTCTACTGGATGCTGCTCTGAGAACATTTTGACTGAGACCATTCCAGAATGTCTATAAAATAATGAATTCATTTATATTAAAGTGAAAATTTAGTTTTGAATATTAAGTGATCTTCAAGCTTCTGAGGTGACACAGGCCTATGACAAGGTTCTGGCTTAAAAACTAAATTCCAAGCTAAACAAGAATTTAAGAAAGTCTCAGACTGCCATTAAAGAAACCAATTACTACACTTACTCATCTGACATAACCTTGCTTTGTATCACCAGAATGGAGCTATTTCCCTATCACAAACCAGCCTACAAGTACGCTACCATGGAAAGGACGTGTCAGTAAATTAACTATGAACCTTCAGCAGCAGATAAACATTAACCCCATTTCTCAATGCTTTATGTGCAGTCAGCAGCAAACGATTCCTTCAAGGATCTGCACTCGAAATTTTGCAGCAGTTCTTTAAGTTTTCTTTCAGTGGCAGCGACTTTGCACGTACAAACCAGCACTTTAGAGACCTCTGAAAGCATCAGCTTTTTTTCTGTTTTGAAAATAAGCCTTTAATAAATCATTTAAATACAAGCAGGAGCGCACCAATACATGATAATTTTTCAAGACACTCTGCCTAGCCACGCTCCCTGAGTAAGGGGTGCCAGGGCCTGGTGAGCGCAGACCAGCACACTGTCTCCACCAGGGCCCTGCTCTGCGCGGGACACAGCAGCGAGCGCACCCAGCGAAGCGCTGCAGGATTTGGTGTCCGGGCCTGCTCCCAAAGTGCCTTTCCCAGCCTGATCTCCGCTCTCATTTTCACGGAGAATAGGGGAGATGAGGGGTTGAGCAATCTTACTATAAACTGCCTCGAAAACAGACCCGGACACGTGGAACGCGCTCCGGATGAGCCCCCCCCTCCTCACCCACCGGCTGCTGCGACGCTCAGCACCACCATTCACAAGTCTCCTGGTGAATACTCAGCGGCCTGGGCCGGGGCCCGCACGCTGACAGCGGCCCTCCCGCCACCCCGTTAGCCCCCTCCTCGCCCTCCCACACCGCCCCCCAGTCCTCCCTCCAGGCCTCATTAATCTCCCCGGGCCTCTCCGTCTCGCTCGTCCTCTCCCTATCCCCCGCCCCGGGCCTTCCCCGTGCGAACCTGCGCGGGCCCGGGGGGCGCGGGGGCGGCCCTTGGCAGGAGCAGGGGCAGGCAGGCGGCGGCACGGCGAGCGCTGAGCATGGCGGGGCGGCAGCGGGACCGGGCCGGCGGCGGGAGAACGGTGCGCGCAGTGCCGCGGCTCTTCTGGAAACCTCCACCCACGTGGGCCGCGCGGGGGGGGGAAAGCACGTCGCAGGACCCCCGACGCGGGCTGTCCCAATGATCGCCTGATCCTTCCCCGCGCCTTCGGCACTGCGCCCGCCACCAGCCGCGGGGACGCGGCTGCGCACTGCCTTCCTAAGAGCAAAGGAGAGCTCGCTGCCTCGGGCGGCACGGACTGCAGCGAGACACTAGCGCCTAAGAGGCCCCGTGCGCACCGGCACGGCCACAGACAGTCCAGGTCCTCGGAGCGGCCGCGTACTCAAGGTCGGACAGGATAAAGCGCAGGGCGATTGCAGCGGCCTTGCGTCAGGGCGGGCGGTGCGCATGCGCAGCTCGCGCCGGGGCGCCGCATGCGCTGCTAGCCCTGACCCAGCGCGTGCGCGGGTAGAGGAACAGTGGACACCACCCCCCACACCCCCCCGGGTTGCGCGGGCGGGGCCGGGGCCGGGGCTCGGGCTCTTGCTTAGGCCGGAACGAGCACCGGCAACGTGGGGCAGGGTTGGCGCTGAGCCCCTGGCCTGCGGATGCGGGCCCAGCCCGCGTACAGCGCCCGGCGTGCTGGCGGCAGGGCCGGGAGTGAGGCCGTGCCGGTTGGCGCCTCGCAGGCCCCGAGTGTAGCGCCGCCTCTGCTCGGCCCCAGCCGCCCCGGTCTTACAGCTTGTCCCAAAGGCACCTGCAGCCCGACCCCTCTGGCGGCCGAAAGCGTGGAGCCCGGCCCCGGTGATCGGCCACCGCCTGCCCCACCCCGCTCCCGCCCTCACAAAAGGCGTCTGTGGGTTCGCCCGAGGCTCCCGGCTTGAGCACGGAGCTCCCCGTTCCGCCCGGCACCGGCCCTCCGGCCGCGGCTGCCTCACCCGCCTGTCCCCGGGTTTGGGATCTGATTGGGGGTCGGGCAGGGGGACAGGCAGCGCGGGGGTCTCTGGCTGCTTGTTGGTGCCCAGGCGGGTCCGTTCTGTTGGGTCAGGAACCACCGCTGGGGCCCAGTGAATACCAGCCAATGTAACCGAGCTGGGATTAGCGTACACCCGCGATAACCAGTCAGACCCTTCCTGCGTGGCTCACAAGAGCTTGATTTTATCCCTCGGGCGTTTTTGTTTAGGCAAATACAGAGTCCGGGGATGGGCCACCTCTAATCCCGCAAGGCAGATGGGGACCTACAAGAGTCACCCTCTCCCCTCACCAGGCAGGGGCAGCAGCCAGCCGTGATTGTAAGCCCGGGAGACTGACAGCTTAATTCACAGCTCCTGCAACTCCTAGGCGGTGGCAGGGCTGCAATTAAAACACTACCACGCGTGGAAGCGGCTCTCCCGGAGTTCTGTCTGCGCCGCTCCTCCCGGAAGGCAGAAGGACAGGGTGTCCCGTCCCCAGCGAGCCTGCGCTGTGACAGGGGCTGCCCAGGCAGAGCGACAAGTGAAACTGTTTCAACAATGCCTGCAGATAGTAGGAAGAAGAGCAAGAGGAAATTCTCCTGCTCTGAAGGTCGCAAAGCACCCTCAGGTGCGACCTGCAGTGGCCTCGGGCACATCTCCTCAGGGGTCTGATTGAATTTGGGTGTCAGTGTCACTGTGTCCACCTTCCTGGCACAGCAACCACCAGGCAGTGAGGGCCCTTAGAACCCCCCTGGTGAAGGACTGCACTCCTAAAGTGTGAGGTGATCACCTGCTCACTAAGAGCTTTGGGTCCACATTGCCTTCTGTTGTCCTCAGCTTCACCACTTGGATTGTCCTTTGTGCCTTTCCCCCCATACCTTGATCCCTGAGAAGCAATCTGCCTCCTGGTCCCCTCTGCTCCATAATCATGCCACATAGCCAGCAGCACTGACAAAACACAGGGCCGTACCCCTCGGTGCTTAGGCAGTGGGTCACTGGACTGAGCACCACCTGCAACAGGCCCAGAGCTTCCAGCTTGCTGGTTTCAGGTGACCCTGAGGATGCTCTGCTTCAGGCAGGGTCCACCCCTGAGCCTGCACTTTCCTGTCCTTGAGCCTTCCTAGAAGGGGGGAAAACCTCGAGGGCTGGCAGGGAAGGGACTGCAGGGCAAGGTGATACTATTCCCATTGGACCATCTGCAGCGAAGACCAGGCATCGCTGCCTGTGACACGGCCACACACAAATGGTGTGAAGGAGCTGCCCTGCCCTGTGGGCACCCAATTAATTTCCTTCCCGTTAACTTGGAGCTGTCAGGCTGCTCTGAAGCACTGCAGAGGCTGGGCTCACAGCGGTGCAGCCCTTTGGCAGCTGTCAACACCAGCTCCACACGTGCATCCTGTCCCCACTCCCACAGCGATCAGCAGCAGAACATGTGCTCGACCCCCAGAGGAGCAGAGCAGGGCTGTAACTTCTTTCCTGTGAAGCCTCAAGCCACTTGGCTGCATTTGTCATCTCCATAGGCATCTATCTCAGAAAGCTATCACTGCAAACAGCGCAAATGCAAGGGGGTTACACAGTTTTCAGTGGAAGAAGCATGTTGGAGGCAACTGCCAGTGGTGAGACAAGCTGGGGCTACTGGCAGCATGACAAGGCCTGCAGGGAGCTCTGCGTTAGTTTCTCTACCTTCATTAAATCCCACCAGCAGGGATTTGAGGGCAACTCCTGCTCTCTGGCTCCTAGGTGTGTTGGAGTTACCCTGAGCAATGACAGCGTGACTTTAGGCAACCCTGTGTGAAAAGGCTTGTCGAGGCAGCTGCCAAAACAGCAGCAGTTCAGGCACTTTCCTGCTCACCAAAATGAAGTCCAATGGAAAAAGCAGTGAGGGATCAAACACAGCACGGCATCAGTCTGCACCCCGAGTCAGGCAAATCACAAACCAAGTACCACTGCGCTCAGTGGTGGGGAAGTCTTACTTGAGTACAGGGTTATCCCCAAGCAGTTGGAGAAGCACTGGCTGGGGGAGCAGTGGGCTTCAGTGTACTGGAGTGATGAGAAGAGGGCAGCAGGGCAAAAATAAGCCCTCCCATTTGCAGGGGTGAAAGGGATACGGATGGTTCTCTTTGGCATGGGTTCGTACACACCAGTGCTGTAAAGAACCACCAGCCAGATGCTTGCCTAGGTAATCATCTCGGGGGATTGCAGCAGAGACATGAAGGTTTGGGGTGGGCATTCAACACAGAGCTGGTCAACCTGCCAGCATCCTTCCAGGCTTCCCTGGTTTCACCTCCATGGTTCCGGTGAGGCTGGCAACAAGCATCAGCCTGTAGAGCATCACAAAATAAATCAGAAAGCAACACAGAAGCATCAAACCAGCAAGAAGACAGCTGCGAAGGCTGCCTGCAAGTCTGCCAGCAGCTCACCAGACCTTCTTACAATGCATGTGGCAGAGACCTGTCACTCATCTGAGAATGCAGGAGACCAGAGGGAGCAGCAAACCACATCTCACCCCTACACGATTGCAGCTGCCATAATAAGGATCTGAGGTGCCTCCAGGAACCATAATAATGAGGGCAATTAGTGAGTTACAAATGAAAACTTCCAAATGCTGTACTCTGCAGATTTTTTTTTTTTTTACCTTCATCTGAAGCAGCTAAGATACAAAGAGAAAGTGGTTTTGGGAAGGATGCTGCAGCTCCAAGGGCTGGTCTCAGCCCTGCCGAGGGGACTGGCTGACTTGAAGGTCACTGAGAGACGAGCTGTGCCACAGTGGGAAGGCTGAAGGGCTCATCCAGCGGACCTCGCAGGCGGGGAAGCCCCTGGGGACCCCTCTGTTGAGGGTTCACATTGTACGTGCATTGGCACATGTCCCCTCACTCCCTGGATCACAGTGGGGTTTCCAGCACACACCAGTCTCCTGTTGGCCCAGTGTCTCAGAACAGGCTTATCCACTCGCCCACATACCCTTTGGCATACTAACGTGAGACACAAGGTCCCCCATTTCTACTTCCCTAATTTTTCCCTCATTAAATGGCTTTGGAAGGACCACTCCCCTGTGACACGTGTGCCTCTGCTGGCATGAACCTCTCCCTCTCTGCTAGCCTCCTGGCCTTCCCATCCTCTCTGCTCTTTTTGCCCTTTCTGGTATTTGCAAAGTCACCAAATTTACAGCCGTGGGAACTTAGCGTGCTCTGCACTCCCTCCTCCAGGCCATCACCAGGGTGTGTTACTGCACTATTCCCTCTGAGCCCATTCCCCACAGTGCCCGTTGCTCACTGTCCTTTTCCCCATGCTGGTTTAACCTGCTCCCTGGATCAGTACCCACCAGCCAAGAACCATCGCTTCCCATCCCTGATGCAGCTCAAAGTTGCAAAACTCCCCAGCCAGCACAGCAGCACCTTTGTCTCTCGAGAAGGATTACAGCTTCTTATTCTGAAAACAATATAAATCACTCCACTGATACATAGTTACTCTTCCCTTTGTCACGGCCTAAACACGTGTCCTTCCCTTTGTAAGCTGCAACGCCGTGAACCTCGCACAGCTCCTCTGTGCAAACACGCTTTGCTTTGTGCTGACTGTTTGAATACGGAGCCAGGAGAGAAAGAGCCTTCCCTGCATGGCAGGGCCTGTGCCAGGAAGCTCCTGTTGGATTAGCTGCTGCCAACACACCCGGACCAGGTAGAACCTGCAATTTATTTAATGTGCACAGTTACAATAATTCCATTTTGCGTTCAGCCTTGTGAGACAGGCGTGAAATAAGAGGGTAACATTGGGAGGAGAAAAATTCCCTGATTTGTGCTTAGACAGGAGAAATGCTCTTTCTCTGCTACCTTGGCAATAAGATGATGAGGCAAGAAAGCATAAAATTATTCACATTCCTGACTCCCTCCTTTGCAGTAGCACCAACATGTATTCTGAAGAGCTTCAATGCAGGTTTTTACTGCAGAAAATAAACAGTGAATTGTGCCCCCAGTCAAGCAGCAGCAGAACACAACCTGAGTGCTTCCAGCCTCAGCTCCTCACCTCCTGCAAAGCCTCCCTGCTCACCCAAGCCTCATCATCATGCCAGGGTACAGACACATTTGGCACAAGCCAACCCCTTTGTTGCTGAATGGCAACGCATCCAAAGCCTCCACATCACGATCCACAGGATCTCCTGTAGCCCCCACTTACCTGGGGGTGGGGAGTGCTTGGCTGGTGGGCTGTGGGGGCCTGGGTTGATGGGGTCTCTACCCCTTTGCCTTTCACCAGGCTGGCCCTCCCCAGCTCACTTCCCCAAGCCAGCTCCCTGCACAGACAACTGGAGCACAGAGGGGACGCAAACGACTAAGCCAGTCATGGACGTGGTTTAAATTGATTTAAGTAGCACTGCAGCCAATTACCACCCCAAAGTCTTTGCACATGTTTCATTGCTGCCACCCCCCCTGGGTGTAATTAGCAACATGCTGCGTGGCTGAGGGGCCAGCTCTGATGACTCTGCCCTGGACTGCTGCTCACAGGGCACATCCCTTCCTTCAGAAGGAGATGTCTCTGGTGAGGAGCTGCCTTGATGGATCAGATAAACCCGCACGTGGCTGCCCTGCTGCTTAGCTGGAGGATGTCCCCATTGCACCCCTGTGTCCTGCCTGTGACCCACCAGACAGATCCCTCAGGCAGCAGCATGAGGTTGATGGGGCAAGTGGGCATCACACCTTGCCCCTCAGCAGCGATGGCCCTGCACTGCCGTCCCAGTTCTGCTGCAGCAATTGCTCCATGAGCACACATCCAGGTGCCCGGGAACAACACAGACACCCCTGTGCAGTTTGTGGGAGCCCTTCCCAAGCCAGGGCAGTGAAGGACAGGATGTCCATGTCCTCTGGTACCCTGGGCACACAGGGGAAGCCCTGGGCTGGGATTTCTCCTGCTCTCAGCAGTAACCAGAATGCTCCAGGGCCCTTTGACAGCCCCTCAGCAGCAGTACCTATCAAACTGTGCCAGCATCTGCTCTCTGGGCTTTTTTTTGTTGTTGTTGTTGGGGTTTTTTTTGAGCAAATGAGGAAACAAGAAACACAAACCACAATTCATTCAAACTCATGTGGCAGATCAGGGGTAGATTCTGCCCTGGGGTGTTTTCTCCTTGGATCATGTCACTCATTTTTCAGTCCATCACTCCTGCCTGTTTTCAAGGCTCTCAAATGCTCTCCTGATCCCAAATGAGGGAAACAGCTGTACCCTGGCTGGGCTCATGTGCTTTGTGCTTCAGTCCTTTGTGGGGGACATGAGTTCCACGCTTAACCACATGCCACGTTTTGGTCTCTTTGAGACCAAAACTCTTCACTCCTTGAAGCTGGGAACATGTGTCCTTGGGTGAGAAAGATCAGAAAAGGACAGGGTGTGGAAAAATACAAGCAACAAGCTCAACACTAAGCACGTCATTTCCATGGAGGCATCGCCTAGCCTTGTGTCTCTTGGAGGGAGGGCATCATTTAGCACATTGATTCAAATGACCTCCACCATTCATCTTTGCAAGGCATGCTTTTTTTTTTTTTTTTTTTTCTCCAAGAGGCAGTTTTAGCCACAGCATCATTCTGGGGGGACGTGGACAGCTTTGAAGGTACCCGACTCAAAGACCTAGTTATTCTTCCTGTTTTTCCCTCACCAGCTTCAGCAGCAAGAACACATAAATTGTGTGTCATAGCTGCCTTTTCATCTGTCCCGGGAGTTATAGACTGCACACATAAGACAATTCGTGTTCCTCTGCATAATGAGGTGAGTTTTATAAATCATAAATCTTCACTTAATATGCAGGTGGTGTTTGCTGCCAGGTTTAGGAAAACTGATGCTGTTGCCAAGTTCATGAATGTCATAAATCATTCATGCTAAGGTAGTCTGCAATTGCTCAGTCCTTTGAGACAGACCAATTTCAAGGTGGTTGTTTAACACACAAACGTGATCTTCATTGATTGTTTATACAAATATATATTTTCATTAAGTTTTCCCTCTCCATTTTTTTCCCCCTTCTTTAGCTGCCAAGAGCCATGCCCTGAAGAGTCCCCGCTAGTGGCTTCTTTCCAGTTTCAAAATTCCATCAGAAATCCAGTACCAAATGCATAAAAATCCATGAGCCTCCTAAAGCTCAGAATACACAGCCTGGATGTTTCAATAGATCCTGGTGCATGTGATTAAAAAAACCCCGGTGCGAGAGTGTGCACCTCGATTCTTCACAGGGTCATTTTGGACATCCAGTATTTTCTGCAAAATTGCCATTAATTAAAGGTGTGCTGATCCCAGCAGGGGTTTTGTCGCTGCTCGAACAGTAGCTGCTGTGTGCACCAGAGCAGGTAATGCAGCCCCCGTGGGGAATACCCTCTGTGCTGCTGGATTTAGCTTAGCCTACTCATACCGGAGCTTGCTGGGTGTTCTCCAGCCCCCTGCGATGTGCAGGATTCAGTGGGAAGTCTCATGGGAAAGCAGCTTTCCTGTGAGATCCACAGTTTTTAGTGGGATGGAAAATTAGAGCTGTGTAAATCCTGCAAGTACCTGGGAAGAGAAACACACATCTCCCCCCAGCCCAGTGCCAGTCCCCAGGGGCTGAGCATGGACAAAGCTGCTCAGTGCTGCAGGAAGGTTCAGTTCACCGAGCTCAACCCTGATGGGAGATGCTCCTCCTGGCCTCAAATATCCCAGCCCTGGAGCCCCAGGAGCTCTCAGCCTCTTTGTGCCTCATCTTCCTATCCCACCACCTCCTGGGCTTTGTATTTTGCTATGACCAAATTATTTCTAGGCTGGTCTTGCAAGGTAAAAGCCCTGTCACACCTTGAAGTGTTTCAGGTCATCTGGGGAGGGCTCTCTCCTCCCCTGCAGAAGCAGGACCTTGGATTATCAAAGCCTTTCACTTCTCACCTGATTTACATCTTTAAGAGATGAGATAAAAAAAAAAAAAAAAAAAGCAGAGTACTACTGGACAGAGCAGCAAATCAAAAAAATGTTTAGGCTCAGAGTCTTGAGAGGGTCTGATATTGAGCACCACATTAATTTTGAGTGGAGCTAAGAAAACTGCGTAGGTGGAAGAAGGCAGAAAATTTTGACTGCTGTTCCTCTCTTCCATCATCCTTTGCTGGTGTAATTAACTCATCACAAATAATTCAGGCACAGAGTTCTCTCCTTTTTCCCTGTGATTAGCCAACAAGTGCTGAAGTTTCTCAAGTTTATTCCTTGTTCCAAACTACTCACCGAATAATTTTTGCTAATAACTCCCCAGCTGCAGACTGTTCCTCAGCATCTTGTTGCAAGCATATGCCAGTAGGAATTTGAGAGCTGAGCTGGGCTGGTTAGTTTTGGTCAGATGTGGAGCTCTCCTCCCTGAATTTACTGAGAATTAAACTTAGAAAAGGGTTTTAGGGAAAAGGGGACTTAAAATTTAACTTGACACAAACCCCGCTTCGGATTTGGCTGCCAGCCTGTCCTGAAATTTTGGTGATTTCAGTGTTATTTTTCACAATATTCTATGGATATTGTGGTTCTCAGTACCAGATCAGACTGGTTAATATGTCCCATTTTTATTAATGCTCCTGCCTACAAACCAGTTCTTTCAGGTACTAATGAAAACTCAGCCCTGGGCATAGGTGCTGCCAAAGGGAGCACCTCCCTTCATTTCAGCAGCTCCAAGGTTTCCACCTCCTCATTGCGAGGTGCCCTTCAGAGAAGCACCTTTCTAATGAGAATGACAGCTGATTCTTCCCACCAATTTGGAGCTGAGTTAAAACCTAGGTGAATCTCAAGAGCTACAGGGCCTTTATGGCCAGAACTCCCTTCTCTGGGAGCAATTAAGCTGGAGTCGAGCCACTCTTGCACTCCTTGAGGTGCTTTCCACCAGGAAAGGGAAGGAGCTCCGGGGGTAGGTTGTTTTTGTGTTGGCACTTTATTTAGTGGGGATGTAGAGGGGGGATTCAAAACTTCTTTTGGATGTTCCTCCCAGTCATGAACTGCAGAGATGGGGAAGATATTTCTGTGCAGGGTGCTGCTGTGTCTCCTTGCTTGGGATGGGACCCCAGGGACAGGATGGGGGCAACAACGGCAAAGAATAGAGGTAGAATTGTAAAAGAGAGGGAAAAGTGGAAGGAGGAGAAGGGGATCAACTGAGGATGGGGAGGGGAGGAACGGCAGGGCTGTACTTGTGCTCCTGCTCCCTCAGGTCCCTGCTGCCAAGGTGGCACCCAGGCGGGCACAGCAGACTGGCTGGGGCTGCTGTACCAGTACCATCCAGTGTGGCTGGCAGAGAACAGGGTTTTTTCCCTTAACATTTTGAGTTAAATAGAAGAATTATTTCCAGAGCCTGAGAATCACGCACACTCAGCAGGGTAAATGGGGCTTCTCTGTGTGCTGGCTGAGAGGCACTGCTGCGTCCCAGGACAAGGGTGCTGGCCGGAGGGATGGTGGTGCTGGGTCCCAGGGATGGGCCCATTCCTGGGAGCAGGCTGCGAGGGGGAGCCAGCAGCCAACACACAGCAGCACTTTCTCCTTTCCCTCTCATCCCTTTTGTACTTGTCCTACTTCTTCAAAGCTCCTGATCACCCCAGCCAGTTTTTTTTCCCTTTGCTTTCTCCCAAAAGTGTGATATTATCACCATCTGTAAAAGTGCCAAACAAGTGACTCGCCTTTGCCTTTCCCTGCAGGGCTGCTCTTCAATTAAAAGCTTTTCTTGATGTTTTAACTTTTGCCTCTCTTAATTGAGGCTCCTTTTTCCAGCCTCCTCCCCCTTTTTAATGAGAGGCTAAACCGCTGGTTAACAGAGCTTTGCCAGGGGCAGCACGGGCGACCGCATGGTGGGAAACCCGAGAGCGCATTGGGAGGGCAAAGGCTCCCAAAGCCAGGCTGCTCATGGCCTGGGCAAGTGTCACAGAGCCTGGGAGCGAAAGCCAGTGGAAAAATACAGGATCCAGGCCACATATAAAATGATCCTGCCCTGGGTACATGCTCCCAGGCTCAAACAGTCAGCACTTCAACTAATGACACAGTGACACTTCTCCTCTCCCTGTTCAAAATGCTGGGGAGGAACCCAACTGATGCACTGGAGACTGGTTGGGCACAGACAGGTTTGCTGCTTGGCTGGTCCCAGCTTTGCACCTGGCAGCCAAATTCCCCCTCCTGGAGCACCATTGCAGCATGACCACCCCCAAATACTTTAAAAGCATGAGTGGGGTTAAATGTAGCAAGGAGAAACAGAACAACAAGAAGACTGTACAACCTCTTTAATTTGCCTGCTAATTTATGGACAGGTAAGCTTCTTCCTGCCAAGCTTTTCTTTACACACACACAAAAAAAGTTAGAAACATTTCATAACAAAATATATTGAGAACTTCACAAATTTTACCAGTCCATCTTGTGCAGGGATGAGGCTAATTTTCTGTGAATTACTCTTTTTTTTTTTTTAAATATAGTATGTGTGTGAGCAAAGCAATTGCACACCTTTATTTATCGTACATCCAGCCTTGGCTAGGTTCAGGCAGCTCAGGTTATGTGCACTCAGTTTTAAAAGCCAGTCATTTGTGAAAACCAATCTTCTTATAAAATAATGAATCAGAAACTTTCGTGGGAGTTAAGCATGTGCTTCTGGTACACAGAGGAGAACAGAGGTTATCACAGAGGTTTGCAGATCAGTTCCCTCCCTGCACCTCTCCGGGCTGGTTCTCGCAGGTGGCTCCAAGCTGCTGGGGATGTGGTGACTGCGTGCTCCAGACTGGGCTGAATGGGGGCTGGTTGCAAAGGGTTTCCTTGCACCAGGAAATGCAGACATGTCCCCTCGGTGCATTGTCTTGCTCCAGAAGGTCCCCCAGCTCCTCTGCAAAGCTGCTGCACTCACTGAGCTGCTCAAGTCCAGGTGGTGCCAGATGTGCTTGAGCCACTGCTAAAAGAAGGGACAAATGTCTGTAAAAATCACTCCGCTTTTGCTGCCCCATTTTATTTCTTCCTACTGTGAGCCTTGTAGCTTGTAAACACTTAAACCATGCCCACCAACACTCAAGCAGTTTTAAACCTGAAATGCTGCTTTGAAATACTTCCATGATTTCAGGTGTAGGGTTTTTTTTCCTCAGCCTTGGAACATTTTAAGAATTTCTGATGTTCTCTGCTTGGTTGTCTTCAAAAGTCGTTCATTCGCAGCATACACACGCCTTACAAAGATGTGATGTTGAATCTGGGAGGGGAGAGGAGGAGCTGGAGCAGAAGGGCTGCTCGGAGCCCAGGAAGCTCTTCTCAAAGGTTTGCAGATGGGCAAGCAGACACCTTCACGAGGGGAGAGCAGCACAAGCTCTTGGATGAAAGCAAACATGGCAAGGACAGCAGGACTGGGGAGAACATAGGAGTAAAAGCCAGGAGCAGGGTTTCCAAGCCTTGGGGGCTGCCTGCAAGGCCTCAGTGCACAATGCCCAACACACAGCACCCCTTCCATGCCAGTACAAAGCCACGGGCAAGCCGGACAGAGGAGACTCGCAGGCAGCACCTGGTTCATCCAGAGGCACAGGGATGTAAATATACAGCTAAACCTCAGGATAGATTCTGCAGGAGGCATACATATATTTTTGTGGACAATTTGATTAACAGACTGAAAATCAGTTTTATAGGGGTTTTTAGGAGCATGTTTGCCAGCATGAATAAATGACAAGTGCTCTTGCCTGGCTCTAAAAACAGGCTGGGAACAGGGCTGGGGGGGCTGAGCGAGCCTCAAGGGGCTCAGTGTGTGGTGGCTCAGAGCTTGGCCAGCACCAGAACCACAGAAAAAAAAAAAAAAGTATGTTTTACCTTTTACAGATCATTTAATACTCTAATGAGATTCCTTAAAAATACAGATGAGCCACCTGATATGGCAGGATGAAAGCCTTATCTTCATGGCAGTGATTTTCCTGAAGATGCTTTTCTTCTTTGGCTGCTAGAAGCTTCGACGTAAAAATTTATCGCATGCCCTCCCCTAATAAAATGTGATGGTTTTACTGTATTTTTTTATATAAATGTACATTGAGTTGTGAATTACACCAAGAGGCAGGCACTAGCTTTGGTTGAGTTGGTGATACGCAGCATAAATCACAGCTCCCTAGCAACTGCCCAGGACCACAGCCTTCTGCCTAAGGGTATGAGTAACTTCTTTTGACTTCACTGAAAGTTTCTAGTATCCTGCAGTGAGAGAAGAGGCCCCCCAGAGACTCATTTGCTGTTGATTAAAAGCAAGAAGCACCGGGCACCATGGTGCAGCTGAGCACTGTGCCACTTCCCACCTGCACTGCTGCTGGTGCATCGACTTGAAGCACAGCCTTCCTGATCCTGAGACCCCCAAAGCTCTTGTTTCTGACCCCAAAACCCTTTGTTTCAACTGTTTCACTCCCAAACAGTGTCCAGTGTCACCACAGTGCTCCCAGCTGCCCCACACTGGGCTGGTCCCCCCTATATCTGCCTGTCCTCACCCTACCCTGGTCTCCCTGGGGACAACCCACCCCCCAGCTGACTTCTGAAAGGGTTCTGGGGTTCCCTACAGCCACAGCCCTGGTCCACTCAGCAGCTGTGCAATGCATGGAGAGCCAGGGGCAAGGGTTTATGGGGTTACCAGTTCCTATCACCCATAGTGAAGAGCACCAGCCTGGCTTTTCACTTCTTGGCCAGCATGTCCTGTCTGAGGCTGGGGGGAGGGAGGGCAGCAGAACCCCCAAGCACATGGCTGGTGCATCAGCCAGTGGAGCAGCCGCCTTTGATCTGATTGAGCATAACGAGCAGCGTGGGACCTCAGGAGATGCATCATCAGCATGATTAGCCACATTCTCCAGGGAAAGGGCTACGCTGAGGAGATGGGGAGATGACTGGTGATGGAGGAGTAGCAGATGGTGTCTCTCAAGGAGAATGCTGGGACAGTAATTACAAGAGACAAGAGGAGAGCTGCTGGCTCGCTCACAAGAATTTGTCCAAGCAATCATGGGAAGTACCAGCATCTCTGGAGAGCAAGGAAGGGAGCACAACAGGGGATGAATACTCTTGCCCACAAGCTCCCAGTGCCACAGAGAGTCCACCAAGCAGGCTGAGACTGTTCCTCTGCTTTGTGCCAGGCCTACAACTCCCTCTTCACCAGGATAACCATGGTGTTTACATGCTTTAAGCTTGGCTTTACTTTCTCCCACTGTACGTTGTCCAAATGGCATCCCAACCACCACGCTGCTTGTCCCTGCCACTTCCCAACAGGTCTGAGATGAAGATATGACTTTGGTTCTTGTTTCTTGTATAGGACAAGCTGTGCCAGGAAAGACTGGTTGGCTGTGACCTGGGAGCATCACTTTACAGAGATCAGGGAAAGAAAAACTAGAGCAAAGCTCACAGTTTGCAAGTGTTTTCCATCCTCTTTTGCCCAGCTGTGATTTTACACCTTATTGCCCCATTACCCCACACCCTCATTTCTCTACTCAGCCATGACATTTTAGTCCCCTTGGAGTAGCTTCCTGCCAGCCAAAGCATGGTGATGGTTAGAGAAGAGTTTAATTAGTGCTCCTCATCCTTGCTTCCTGCTGCCCTGTGCCCCTGCAGCTGGGCTGGGCAAGCAGGGGATGTGGAAATGGAGAGGGGAAGAGGGCTGTTCCACCCCAGGGTGCTTTTACTGAGAGGAATCCCCCACCTCTATGTACCTCTTGATGTTTTAGCTCTGCATTGCAGCCTGATCAGTAGCTGAGACCTGAAGGTGATGAGGAAATCAGAGCTAATTACAACCACTAATTAGATCTCTGCTGAAATGCTACCTCTGCTCTGTGCCTGTGGGCTGTGATCTGAGATGGGTCCCCTCCTGCTCCAAGTGGTCCCTCTGCCTGTGCCACCCCATTGGCAGCACGTGCTGCACACACACGCACCAAAAAAATTGAAAATTAAAAAAAAGTTTAAAAAAAATCCCTCTTTTGGCAAGACTGAAGAATTCCATGCCGTGCTCCTGCTGACTTGGGCAGAGCTGCAGCCCCAGCTCTGCTGTGGGCACTGAGCCACAAACACCCAAGGGAGATCTACTACACTTCCCATTTATCCAGTTCAGCCTTTCATAGTGAAGATGCCCAGGAGGTTGGGATGGCTCCACACACAGCAGGAGCCCGTCCACCCACCCAGCACTCGAGGGGATCCAGCTGTCAGGGTACCCTCACCTTGGGGATCTGCAGGGACCAGAGCTGTGATTTTCCTCCTGCAAGCTTTGCCAAAGGACATTGCAGCACTTCTGCCCAGCTCCAGCACCAAAACCCTTCTCAGAGAGCCCCATCCTCCTCCATAGCAGATGAACAGCAGTGCCCAACACAGAGGGCCTCCTGGGGGACACTGGGACAGCCAGCTCCTGGCCCCAGGCAGCCAGCAGCATCAGCTCAAGCATTTCTGTTCAAGCTATCCTCCTTTCCTGGCAGCAGCAAACCCTTATGTCAATTCAGCTGCTCCTGGAAGATCCCTCAGCTCACGTACCCATCTCCTCTAGAAGGGAGGGGACCACTCCCCTCTCCTCAGAGACAGGGTTTAACGTGAAAAGTCCCCCAGGATTGCAAAGCACAGAGCTGTGTCCAGGAGCATCGGCACTTTGGAGTCTGCCGAGGACACCTGCAGTACAGCCACACAGACACTTTGGTTGCGTTGCCACCACCGTCAGCATTTGTCTTGCAGGATACAGCATTGACCAAGGCAAACGCACCCCTGGGTCAATACCATTTGCTATTTATATCAGCAGACCTTATTAGGAGTGCCAGATTAGGCTATAAGGCCCTGATTTACTGGAGCACTTAAGCCTGTGCCTAACTTTAAGCACACAAGCAGATCCATTGACTTCAGCAGTTTAAGGTTCGACATTTGTAAGTAACTTGCTGAACAAGGACCTACATTATTCATCCAAAGCCCCAGGTAATGCATTCTTAAGAAATAACTGTAGCAAACTCCACAAATCCCTGCTGAAAGGACATCCTAAAGCCCTAGCTAGATAGAGAGATTAGCTAGGATTGCTCTGTAAACAGTGTGCATACTTATAGGTATATATATATTTTTAAATCGGGCAGTGCAAGGTTCAGATTGCCCAAATCCCAGCTCTGCCTTCCTGCTGGATCTCAGCAGGGGGGACACAGAGGCTCAGGAAAGCGGCACAGCCCAGCCCTCCCCACAATGCATAGAAGGGACAATGCAATTAAGCCAATTAATTAAAGTGCAAACATAGGTGCTTCTCCCATAGACACTCAGGCAACATCAGCCATAACTGCAGCCAGTAGTTCAGCTCCTGTTACTGCAATATCAAGATGATCTAAAGCCATATAGAATTAAGGCATAGACATAAAACACTACAAGCAGTTGAAGCAGGGAGCCCCCATGAGCAGCAGAACCCCCCCTCCCCAGGGTGCAGACCCACAGTACCTGTGGGAACAAGCAGAACCAGCCTGCTGACAGCACCAGTCACAGGCCAGGGATTCCCAGACCACAGCAGTGGAGCGGAGCAGAGCACAACCCTGAGGACCATACCCACAAAGCAGGCCTGATGTAGCACATAGGAGAACCACCCCATAGATCAAGGAAGGAGCAAGGGGCTCAGCTTAAATGCATCTCCCAAATAAAGGGGAAGGGCCTCAGTGAGGTTGCTCCCACCTCCTTAGCACCCACCTGTCCCAGAAGGAGCCCTTGGCACAGCTGTACCACACCAGGCCCCTGATGCTCAGGAGCCTCTCGGGCACCTTTATGCTGTGCATTAATCCCCCCTCTTTCCCTGGCTGGAGTTGTTTCCTCCAGACTGGGTTTCGGGCGGCTGGGAGGGAAAGCAGCGATGGTGCGGGCAGGATGCGTCCCGCTGGCCGCACCGTCTCCCTTGGCAGGGGACCTCCCTTTGCCCGGGACCTGGAGAGGCAGCGAGCAGATGGGCGCTTGCCCGCACAATGTTCCTGTGCCCGCAGCTGCAGCCACCTCCCGCCAGTCGTTGGGAGCGGCCCGCGTGGCATTCGCAGGGGAAAGCACTGTGCAGGCTTTGCTGCCGGCCTCCAGAAGATGGCTGGTAAAATGAGCTAAGATGACGGGAGTTTGAGCCATTTCATAAAGCGTAATAGAGGATTATATCCCCATCGTGCGATTGCACCAGATAGTCCAAAAAGCCCCACAATCTGTTGAAGGGATCTCATTCTGCAGTCAGCGTGATGAGCGACAAGAGAAATCCCTGCCACACCCAGGAGCCTTTGTAGGCTGTTACACCGCACAGCTTTTCCATACGTTGTGTGTGCGCACAGGGATGACCACCTGTAGGTGCACGGGTGGGGGTCTCTGTGCACACAGACGGGTCCCTGGGCAATACACGGGAGCTGGAGGAAGAGACTCCACAACTGGGACGGCTTCATCTTCCTCATCGTGCTGCTGGTGGGGAGATACAAGCAGCAGGAGGTGGGAAGAGCCAACTGCTATGGATCCCACAACCACTGTTATTTGTCCCTGTGCGCATTGCTGGTATTTTGCATTAAAATATATGTTGTTAAATTTATGCCTTAATATATATATATGTGTAATATGTCTGAGTTATGGTTGCTGTGGGAACTATAACTTTCTCTTTTCCAAGAGGCTGTTATATGTCTTATTATGTTGTATCATCTGGAGGGTGGCTGGAAACAAGATTGCTGCTGTTAATCCTTCAGCATGGAGGGCTGATTAAACCTGGCCAGCCCCTCCTCGGGGCTGTTGCTGCACGTCAGGTCACTACCAGCTGCGCGTGGGCAGTCTGTGTTTCATGGGCTCTCATTAGACCACCCATCTGGGGCAGAGGGTCCAGGCTCTGGGGTGCATCACAGCGTAAAGCATTGGTGTGAGCTGGCTTTTTCTTGTCAGGGTGGTTGGACGGGGAGAAGCCCAGCCACCCTTGGGTTGGGGACCAGGCATACTGCTGCTTCCACCTTTCCCCTCCTCTCTGCACAAGGCAAACAGGGTCAAGCTCCTGTTTGCCCCTCAACAGGCAGGGCCTGGGAAGGATTTGGGCTGAGTCCCATCCTTGCCAGCCTGAGCACTCAGGAGTTGGGAACCGGGAGAAGAGCATATCCAAACCCCTGCGGGATGCAGCCCCATGGAACTGGCTGCTGCTGCCTGACCTACATCCCTACCACCTGGCATCAGCCAGACATGCCAAAGCCCCACACCATGGGGTTTGCTCCCAGAGGAGAATAGCTGGCCACAGCCCTTTCCATACCTGCTCCCAGCATGGCTCTGCAGAGGATGTGCCCTCCCACCTCCCCGGGTGAGTGCTGGGGGAGCATATTCATCCCCACATGCAGAGACAAGGCAGCACCCAGGGGCACCCAGACACTGCTGGGACCCCCATCACAGCAGATCTTGCTGAAAGCAGGATTCACTCCCAAAAGCCTGGCACTGGGACCTCCTAACACTGTGGCAGAGTTTGTTTGTGTTTCATCTGCTGTGAGTCACCGAGGTGGCTGATTAAAGGCTTTAATGGGCCATGGAACGGGTTGATTTGCTGGGAGGCTGCTGGAAAAAGATAGGAAGGCTGCGCAGCGCCTTGGTCACTGGAGGTATAAACAAAGGATGGATTTTGCTAGCACATGTCCACTCTCCTCTTAATGAAACACAAATTGCTCACCAAGAAACTGCTCCAGGATATGGATGTTTGTGAGAGGCTAAATGGGCTTCTTAGAGTTTAAATATTTATTCCTTTGCTCACGCTTATTTTTTTTTTAATTTGCAGAAGGCGCCCACGTATAAAAGCTTCAATGCACAACATTTAAAGGGAAGGAAAGTAATTTCTAGCTGGTAAATGCTGCCCCACCAGACCCCTCTGTGGCTTGTTTAACAGATACTTCTTCTACAGTACCCTGAAGAGTAATGCATTTGGGCACTGCAGGACACATGAGGATGAGACTCCTGGCACCGCGAGGCAACACCGACTCCAAACCCCAGTGGAGATCCCAGCAGCAGCCCCTGAATGGCACATGGTGGGAGGAACCCAGCAGTGATGGCCCCAGGGGGATCCCTTGGCATGTTCATGTGCCCTTGAGCCCAGGCAGGGCTGGGAGCTGCCAGCCCCCAAACCCACCTTAAACCTGGGTTCAGGGCTCTGCAAGCCTGGCGCTGTGAGAGGCTTTTCCTGTAGAGCATCAATCCCAGGTGGGCTCAGTCCCAGTGGCCAAGACACTGGACCAAAGGGCTGGCCCAAAAGGGTTCCAGCCTGGAGCCACCCCATTACATCTCCCTATGGAGGGCAACGTCCCCCACACCGAGGTGTTCTCCAGAGCATCGTGGCCTCCCATCACTCTCCTGCTGGGGATGATTTATGCCAGATATAAATAATCCTCCAACCGAGGTTGCAGGAAGGAGTTATTTACAGAGGTGGGATGAATCCCGCTGCAGGGTGACGTTCCCCGCATGACTAATGGCTTTGGTAGCACTATTTTGAGCCTGTCCCTGCTGCAAGGAGGTTGAGAGGCAGGGGGTGGGATAGGGACAGGGTAGTTTTGGGGTGTCCTTGACCCCCCAGAAACAGGCTGGTGAAAATGTAGAAGGAAAACGTACAGGAGAGGCTTCCCTTGGGCTTTGTCTGTGTTGGTTCTGATCCCTCCCAGGTGACTTCTCAGCTTTCATGCTGTCACTCAGCCTTCAAGAACAAAGATTTCCCAAGGAAAATAAAAATGAGTGTATTTGCTACTTTGAGCCAGGGCCTCATTAAAGCCCAAATGCCCCTCATCTGTGGAGTGGGTGTTTGTCCCCATCTTGTTAGGGGGTGATAGTGCAAAACTAACTCAGCATAAACCCCAGTACAAGTAGTTGGGTGAAGCTGTTGGACAATGAAAGCATGTGCTGCCTGGTTGAACACAGACAGCCTGGCCCTACCTGTGTAAGCCCTGCCTTGCTCCTGCTGGCACCTCCCTCCCTGCCTGCCTGCACCTCCCTGCCCGCACCTCCCTCCCTGCCCGCACCTCCCTGCCTGCCTGCACCTCCCTGCCTGCACCTCCCTCCCTGCCCGCTCGCACCTCCCTGCCCACACCTCCCTCC